>PVJC01022127.1:14744-27715 GCA_004026665.1 Murina feae | reverse complement strand
GGAGGCGGTAGAACTCGGGTTCAGAGAGCAAAGACTCTTGCTTTTCCAGGGACCTTAATAAGGAGAAAAACTCAAAGGGAAGCTAGAAATGCCCCAGGTACTGCTTATTGTAAGAAAACGTTCTATCATAAGACAGAGGCAGTAGGAAATGACCTGGGTTGTTTGTGACACAGTCTTCCCTGAGAGACTCAAACTTCTCTTCCCTCCTAGGGAAACTCACCAAGCTTCATATCATAAACATGGGCTTCTCATGGGCCACCTTATAGGCAGGGGTTTGTGCAATTTCTTAGTATCTGCTACAGAACCCAGGTAGGAATATCTCTCATGTCACCAGACAGGATGTGGTAGAAGCTGTGTTGGGTGGGAGGTAGGACGAGATGACCTGTCAAACTCTTTCAACTCAAATAGATTAATATTTATATTTTAAGGCTATAATTTATGACATTAAAATGTCAAAATTGACTTAATTAGGGCAGGCAAGTAGAATTACATCTAAAATGCAAACCTACAATTTTATCATCTTTATCCCTGTAAGCCCCATCAACTTATTTATAGGAATAAAGTGGGGTACACATAAGTGAATGGATGAATAAAATGCCATGTTGCAGCCTAATGCCTAGACTAATAGGCATGAGCTGTGGCAAGTTTTGAGAGGTGGAGAACATGGAAAAGGAACCTTGGGTCATGGGGAACAGTCTCATAAATCTGGGCGAGGAGGGAAAAGGACTGAGGATGTGTAAGGTTCATGAGCCGCGACACTTCTACAAAAGGCTAGACGTGATTCAAAGGCAAAGGGAACCATTAGGTGGTTCCCAGCAGGCACGGGCATGCTCCAATGAGACATGTGCCATTGCTATGGCTTTACGTTAATTTCTTTTTCATCCCAAATGTTCATTTGAGTCTCCAGAGAGGATTTTCCCCTTAGTGTGACAAATTTTCCAATTTTGTAATGGGAGCCAAGAGAAAACGGAATTCTCTTTATAGAAATCCATTTTGTAGCCAACTTTCTTGAGATGCATATATCTCTGAAAGCAATTTCCCTCACCCTGCAGAGGCAGCGGAGGTGTTTAGGGCCGGCTACGTGGATGGCTGACAATTTGCTCCCAGGGCTTGTGGGAGATTGAGCAGCAAGGCCTTGGGGCTGTCCTCCCCAGGCCTGCGCTGGCTGGGCTGAGTTCTGTTTTCAGAGCAGCAATTTCTGAGGGAGGGAGCAGGCAGGACACAGGGGCAGCAGAGCATCTGGAAAGACCAGGCCAGCCATCCTCATACGACTGGCACATGGGACAACTTCTATGTTGCCAGCAGCTCTAGCATTTGGCTGGCAAGGTCGCACCCTCACCAGCGAGGTAAACAGAAGAGAAGTCAAGAGGTAATGGTGTCCCAAGGTATATCCCTGTCACAGATCAGAGTGGCCTGAGGATCTGTAGGAAAGTGGAAGGAATTTTCTAGCAAGGACCAGAGCGCACATCTGGCTGGCACCTTGCCGTGCTTTGCATTTTGGCCTGGCGTCTCTGGTGGTGCGTTTGTGATTATGTAAGGGCAAAACAAAGCGTTGGGTAGTAAATGAAATCAGTGTGATACCATGTGGGTGACTCGCAGGCAGCGCACACCGCCAGGCTCTGATGCATTCCGACGTGGGAAATGCGCTTGAAGCATGACAACTGGCTCCTGTCCATCTTCTGTTCCTGCTCCCCGTTTGACTCATCCCGCTCGGCGAGGAGTCTCCGACTTGTTAGCAAGTTGAACAAATTTCAAAGCTCTGTGATCAGAGCGCACGCAGGTCAGGGGGTACCTTGTGGGAGGCCTCCGAGGGCTCCGGAGCTTGCCTTCGCAGGAGGATCGTTTCATCTGTCTGACACGCGGGGACCACTGCCTTTCTCACGCGAGCAGCATGGAGACACAAATGCAGAGCAGATGAGAGTGAGTGAGGAGGGAAACGGGAGGAAAAGTAAAAGTTTATGCCCCAGAATAGAGTGAAGACCTACCACTGGGATGTGATAAAGGAAAACCATTGTTTGCGAGGGTAACAGGCTGGAAAAAAACACTGACAGGCACAACGAGGAGATTCTTAATGGAATTAAATGACTTTTCACTAAAGCTTGGCGGGCTTCCTCAGTCCCCCTCATTGGCTTCCATACCTTTCTGAGGACACCATCTGTGCCTTGCCCTGGTGGTGACACACCATCGAAGGCTTTCCCTTTTCTCACACAGGCCGCCTGCTGCCCGACCCCGCTGGACAGTGACCCAGTGTGGAGAAGCATGCACCTGATTTCACAGGCAAAACAATCAGAAAAACTAGAAAGTTCCCCTGGTGTAGTAGAGAGGAACTGGCGAGTCCCAGGTGAGTGAGACCACAGGCCAAGTCTCACTCTTCATACACTAGCTTACACTTATTGTTTGCTATGATCCAGGTAATGTTCTCACTGATCTACTGGCACAAATCAATGCAATTTTTACAGTAATGTGATAGGTTTATTTTTTTTGTCCCCTTTTACAGAGGAGAATGAGGCACAGAGATGCAATGTTTAACCCAAAGTCACACACGTATCAGGATTTAACTAAGGCTATCTGGAACCAGGGATGGAACTTGTAACCATAAACTCTAGTATAAACATATCCCAATCCAGTCAGCAAAAAGCCTACAAGTGAGTTAAAACTCTCTCTCTCTCTCTCTCTCTCTCTCTCTCTCTCTCTCTCTCTCTCTCTCTCATAAATGTTTTGATTAGCCTAACCATACCATTCAGTCTTTTGTGCCTTCGCTTTGCCCTTAAATCTAGTGAGCAGTATGTCACAGCCAATACCACTTTAGTAAATGCACACTCCCACTATATACCAGGCAGTATGCTCAAGTTTCAGGGCTCCAAACTTTTCCCAAAAGAGTTTCCAATTTATTCATGGGATAGTATCTAACGTTATTGAGAATAATATGATGCCGATGGCAGAGCAATGAGATAAAAATGAAGACTTCTGATGGGGTAGGAGCAGAAGAGACGGGGAAGCCCCAACAGAGAAATGAATATCAGGAGAATATTTGCTCTTGACCATATGAATTAAATTTTAAGAAGCATGCAGAGAGAATGGACTCCAAACTTATGAGGCCCAACTGACTTGTGAGGAGGCCAACTCCATTCTCTTAAAAAAAAAACAGGGTTTCCCTGACCAGTTTGGCTCAGTGGATAGAGCGTCGGCCTGCGGACTGAAGGGTCCCAGGTTCGATTCTAGTCAAGGGCATGTACCTTGGTTGCAGGCACATCCCCAAGTGGGGGGTGTGCAGGAGGCAGCTGATCCATGTTTCTCTCTCATGGATGTTTCTAACTCTCTGTCCCTCGCCCTTCCTCTCTCTAAAAAAAAATCAATAAAATATATTAAAAAATAACAGGGTTATTTCAAATCATCTTTGCTATCTACTTTATAGGTACTGTGAAGAGTCACAGAGCAACTGCTTCATCCAATCATGGATGTTTAACTTATGTGGCTTACCTTCCCCCAATGGTGAACTAATCAGCATCGTCTATTCTCCGTTGGTAAGTTCATGCCTGAATTAGTCAAACCTTTTATCATGACAAGAACAGATATTTAACTCAAATTAGCTTAAGCAAAATGGGGTTCACTGGCTCATATACTCAGGAAACCAGGGATCTAGACACAGCTAGACCCAGATACCCAAACAAGATTGTCAAGTCATTAAGTCCCATAGTGCACACATGCCCCAAATAATCAGTCCTCTCTCTCTTGCCTCTGTTTGTCCCTGATTGATGGCATTCATAAGCAGGCTTTGTTCAAGTGTCAGGGAACCACATCCTCCCAGCTTTAGCAATATCCATGGAAATGGAGCTTCCCTCTCCCAACAACTGAGAAGACTCCAACTGGCCACGGTTCAGTTGATGCTCATCTTTTAGGCCGTAGGATGGTGTCAACCTGGTCATGTGCCCATCCTCACAGGGGATGTGGAAGACATGCCATCCATGAGAGCCCATAATGATCACAGGGTTGGGGGGGTGGGGTGGGAGAATGTTAGGAGACTAGGAGGTGGAGTGGGGGGTGGGGGAGTGGGAAAGAAGCTAGAGCAACAGGACCGTAACTGCTACAATCCATCTGATAAGGCCTAGGAATTCCAAAGTCTTGGAGCTCTTTAATTTCCCTTACCAGTGCTGCTTAGCATGGATTACACCTAGCGGTGGCTACCTCATACCTCAGTATGACTTATGACATGAACAAGTCTGTCTTCCTATAGCTGCAGGGTTTTTACCATGACTTGCCTCCTGCTTTTAGCAGCCACTTCCACTCGTGTAGCTTTCATGGCTTACCAAGCACTTCCACATAGAAGCGATCTTAGCCCATCTACGCAACAACATGAAAAGTACTAGGACAGCCGTCATTATCCCCACTTCATGGGTCAGGAAATGAGGTCTCGGGGAGGTTAGTGGCTTGTCCCGGCAACATGACTGGTAGGTGGTCAGCCCGACTAGAACTGACTAGGAACCCGAGCCTCCCAGCTTTCAGATGAGCACAAGAGAAATTGGAAGCTTTGTGAGAGCTTAGGGAATGCTACCGAGGTCACCCAGTGACTCAACCCCCGAGATAGGATTAAAGTTAGAAAATCATGGTTTGGCTTCCAGGTTTTGATGACTGGAATGCTGGCCTCCTAAGGAAATTCCTGTCTTAAAACCTGCTCAGAACCGATGCCAAGAAGTTCAGTTTCAAAATGCATTTGGTGAGGACTCTGCGGGGCCCATTTGTCTCCAGCACACACTGGAATGCGACACATGCTCACTTGATCTCCAGGTTCCTTTCAAAGGGAGCCAAGACCAGAGATGTGTGCTTACGGATTACCGCGCTTGTAATGAAGAAAGAATGACCATCCGTGCTCGAGATGCTCACATGTTAGACGAGCGTGGAGTTTCTAGATTGTGAACAGGGCATCCAACTGCCCAGCCTGCTAATAACCCCATTAAAATGTTTCCCAAAGGTAAGGCAACTTAGTTTGGGGTGTGCGTGGTGGCAGAGGGATGCAACCTGTTTCTGGAATTCCAGAAGCTCAGGCATAGGACTAGAAGGCGGAGTCGGAACACTAACTCCTTACGGCGGCTAATTGGGCTCTTTCCTGACAAGCACATTATTACATTACAGGGGAGAAAGGAAAGTAAAACAAGCAGCCCAGGCAATCAGGGGCCAAGCGAAATTAAACAAGTCCTTATGGCCATAGGTCTCAGGTGCCGCGCTCTGCCTGCGTTGCTAGAAACTCATGCATTATGAAGCACTTAGGGATGCTCGCTAATGGGGCCTCTCTGCCTCCTGCAGGGCGACTTGAACATTAGCCGGTGACTCAGGTGTTGAAACTCGGCTGTATTAGCGAGGGCAGGAGGATGCTTTCCTTCCCTCACAGGGGTGCGGCGAGGCTTAATTAATTGTCAGGGAAGCACTCGGAGATTCTGGGACGAAAGGCTCTATAGAATGAGAATAATTTGCATCGACAAGGTACATTTCTTCCGTGGAATTCCAAGCCCTTCCACACACATTAATTAATCCTCATAACACCCTGGCGAGGCAGGTAAGTTTTCCCAGGATGCGTTAAACAAACCCACCGTGTTCCGAGTAGGAGGGAGGCTACTGCTATGAGCTCACTTGATTATTTATTCTCGGTGGGAACTTCCAGAAAGGCTGATGCAGGCCCTGCTTCGCATTAGTCCCAACCATTTGCCATTCGCTTTTGATTACCCACGGATATCGGATTCTGCTGGAGCGCTAATCATTCTGCTGGGGGGACACGTGTCCTGAGCAAAGCGAGTCATAAACAGCTGTCATTCCAATGGATATTAATGCCTATTGTTTCTCACTGTGGAGCTCCGCGTCTCCCTGACGCACAGGATGGCGGAGGAGCGGGTGACATCTGTTTTAAAGATGATCTGCAGCCACGCTGCAGAGCGAGCACCTGGCTTCCACTCTCAAACCCGTGTCGCCGGTGGCTTCCTGGCCTTTCTGTGGCACTAGCACATTTTGTATTGTACGTTCTGGTGCTTCATCTCCGTGCAGCACGGGGAAACGGAGCCGAGGGGGTGGTGGGGGAGGGAGTTCGGAGTTTCATGTAGACAGGGCGACCGGTGTTTCCAGAATCAAGGGTCTGGTATAAATCAGCAGTTCAGAAGCAGCTCAAGTGTCAGGACCCAAACAGCCCCCCAAACCCCAACCAGCCGCAACTGAAATAAACCTAAAGGGGGAAAGCAATCTCGAGCCAGACAAATGACTTCAACATGCTGAGCGGTTGACTTGGTCTTGATTGTACCTCTGGTCCCCGACTCCTGGCTTCAATTCTGCACACAGTCACTGCCTGCAGGGTTCCTGACGGAGAAGGAAAAGAAACAGAGCAAAGAATTGCTTGCTGGCCATCCGCACAGGCACCTGCACTTTTAGACACTTGCCTCCCGGCCAGCCTCCTGGGCTGCAGGAAGAGGGTGGGGCTGATGAATCAGATGCCATCCAGGGCGATAGAGGGAGATGCCCTGACAAGAGGCACCTGATCAAAGGGAGAGTAAGCACCTCCTGGACAGGTATTTGATTTTGTCCAAAGGCAACCCAGATACTGACTGACCTGGCACACTCTTTGAGTGAGTCACCCCACCTCCACGGGGTCAGTTTTCTCTGTGAAATGAAGGAATTAGAACAGATCATTCTCCTAAGGGCCCCCTTTACCTCTCATAATCTATGGTGGGATGACTTGGTAAGTCCCCCTCCCCTTGCTCTTCCCACAAAACCCCCAACCAGTGTGCCTTGAAAGAGACACAGTGTGCATAGGTGCTGATCCCCTCAGCCCCCGGATAGTTGAAGATGAAATTACCTGCCCTTATTTGTTTACTCTGGGATGATTGACTAATATTTTGCTTTTCTCTATGCTCCATAACATTAAACAATTGGGAAAGGCTGCTCTACTTATTGGTCCACAGATGAATGAGTTGAAACAAGGAATGCTCAAGTGACTTGCTCATCCTATATAATAAAAGCCTAATATGCTAAGTGTTCAGTCATCCAGTTGGCCATTCAACCAATCAAAGTGTAATATGCTAATGATATGCTAAGGCCATTCAATGCTCGCTATGACATGCACTGACCACTAGGAGGCAGATAGTCAACTGCTTGATCAGTCACAATGACATACACTGACCACCAGATGCTCTGACCAGTAGATTAGCTTGCTGCTGGGGTCCAAGCGATAGGACTGAGCAAGACAGGCCAGACACTTTCTGGCGCCCTCCTGCAATCCCTCCCCAGCTGACCAACCTCCCATGTTCCTCCCCGGCCCTGGTGGGATCCCTTTAGCAATATGGGATCCCTCAGGGAATGTCAGAGAGCCAGTTTTGGCCTGATGGTGGAATGACCATTCGCTATGACATGCACTGACCACCAGGTACCAGACGCTCAACACTGGAGCTGCTCCCTGGTGGTCAGTGCACTCCCACAGGGGGAGCACCACTCAGCCAGAAACCGAGCTCACAGCTGGCAAGCACAGTGACGGTGGCAGGAGCCTTTCCTGCCTCCATGTCAGTCGGACATCCTCTGAGAGCTCCACGCCTGTGAGAGGGCACAGGCCGGGCTGAGGGACCCCTTCTGAGTGCACACATTTTGTGCACTGGGCCTCTAGTTATTATATATATATTCACTAGCTGATCCCAAAGGTTGGGCTTTTACCCAAACACCGAGTTCCCAGTCTTGGTGTACCATTCATACCAGAGCTGGGCTTTTAAAAACACCTATGTCTGGCCCTAGAGATTCTGACTTCACTAGTCAGGATGGGAGCTAGTCTTTGTCATTTCTCTAAGTCTCCCCAAGGGTCTCTCAGGTGCAGCCAGCCCTGAGAAACACCGAGCCAGACAGCATCGCCTCTGCTGAGGCAGTTGTAACCCAGGGCGTGTAGTCTGCCCTTGAGAAGTCAGTGAGTAGCTGAGATTCACCGACATGATGTAGAAGAGGCAGTGTTCTATTTTCATTCCCATTTAATGAGAACTGATAATTTGTTTGAAAATAAAATGTCCCAAAACACCAGAGGCTTTCATATTATAATGTCCAGAGAGCTAAACAATGGAAAATCCTGAATTATGTCCTAGATTATTTGGTAGGTGGCTGAGAAGCATTCCTGCTTCCTGGAGTGGGGACTGGAGGTTGCTGCTTCAGTTCCCTTATCCCTGGGTTGTGGGAGCAGTAGAACCTGGTGGTACGCGCATTTCCCAGGCACTGGGACTTTCTCTATCAAATCAAACAAGAAGGCCCCATAGCCCTTTGATCTTCAAATTTCCTTCAGTGGCTGGATAGGTGTCTGGAACCACAGTGAAGGAAAGGGCCAGGTACAGGCTTGGCACCTGCCCCTGTTCTCACATGACAGTGAAGTGCTCTAGGCTGCTGCCAATGCCTGTGGCCACAAGCCCCTATGGAGGGAGGGAGGAACAGTATTAGAACCTAATGAATGGGAGGGAGTGGGGCAGGATCAATGCTGCTCCCAGGAAGGAAGTAATCTTCAGTGCCTGCAATAGGACAGTGGCTCTTAGAGAGATCAAGGAGGAGGACTGGACTGGGCTTTTTAGGGAGAAGGTAGTGAGCCCCCCCATAGCTCTGCTCCAACAGTCACCTTCAGATACCTTCTGGGAGAAGCCAGGACTGTCTCCCCATCATGGTATTCCACCAATCCCATCCCACCAGTGGAGAAGTCACTGCAGGGTAGGTTTTGTCACCTCCATTTTAGAGGTGGAGTAACAGAAGCCCACGTGGTGAAGGGATCGGTGCAAGTTGCACAGCTGGTAAAAGTGGAAGAGCTAAGGCTTTAATCGGGGCTTTTGGCTCCAACTCCACGCTCTCATTTCTGTAATCTGGCATGGTGGTTTGGAAAGGGCATGGGGTTGGGATTCCTCCACTTTAATATTTGTATGACCTTGGACAAGGCACTTGAGGTTATAGTAGAGATTGCATCAAGTAATATAGGTGGAAGTGTCTATCATAGCCCTAGCAATAACAGGTGCTCAGTAAAAGTGCTAGGCATGGAGGAGTGGGAGTTTGGGGGAGGGGATTAAAAACAAGAGTAAGAGTGCATTTTGACCTTAGGAAGTTCATTGTTCTGCGGGACAAGATAGCATAGCAATTAGGCTCATGGGTTTTGGAGCCACACCACCTGAGTTGGAAGGCTGGCTTGTCTTCTTTCTAGCTGTGTCACTTTAGCTGTGACTTATCCTTCAGTGATTCAGTTTCATCATCTATAGACTGGACATCATGGTAGTGTATACTTCAAAAGGTTATTGTGAAGATGAAATGCTTCGGACAGTGCCTGTTAGTTGTCAGTACTAATACGTAACTACGTAAAAATGTAAGTAAAAGATTTGGGTAACAGTCAACAAAAACAATGCTAGACATGGCACAAAGGAAAAAATGGAAACTTTTCAAATATGCTCCAAGGAATAAATTTCCTGCTATGTCTGGAAGCACCTGCAGATACAATTCGTGACCAGACAGCAAGTGATCTCATTCTTAGCTGCTCATGAAACAGAGTCCAGAAGATGATGCAAACCTTTTAAAAAAATAGTCTTCTTGCGATTTTTTTTCTCGATTTGTGCTATGATTCTCTGTGGGTATCTTGCTGCAAGGTCAAGACCTCTAAACTTTCCAGGTTCCATTGGAGAAAGTCTTTGGTACAGAGCATTGTATTACTTTCCTCTTGCTATGAAAACAAAGTAGCATCAAATTGCTGGCTTAAAGCAACACAAATATATTATCCCACAGTTCTGGAGGTAAGAAGTCTAAAATGAACATGTATTCCTTTTAGACATTTCAGGTGAGAATCTGTTCCCGGCTCCTAAAGTCTACCTACCTCCCTTGGCTTGTGGTTCCTTCCTCCATCTTCAAAGCCAGA
This sequence comes from Murina feae, assembly GCA_004026665.1. NCBI lineage: Eukaryota > Metazoa > Chordata > Mammalia > Chiroptera > Vespertilionidae > Murina > Murina feae. Next base: position 17,826 of record PVJC01022127.1, on the reverse strand, counting down.
AATGCAACATCTTCTCCTCTTTCTGATCCCCTGCTCCCTCTTATAAAGATCCTTGCGATTACCCTGGTTCCACCAGGATGATCTCTCCATCTCAAATTCCTTAATGTAATCACATCTGTCACCCAAGGTAACACAGGCATAGGTTCTGGAGATTGGATGTGGACACCTTTAGGTACCACTATTCAGTTTATCCCAAGTGTCTAGAAATCAAGCACATCTTTCTGTTGTTAATATGGGCAGCCTTGCTTACAATAGCTAACATGAGCTATTATGCAAATTCGCCACCCAACCATGGGTAGGAAGGGGAAAATGCTAATGGTGAGGGGGAGTGAGAACCTTGTCCTGCCACTTATCCATATAATAATTGCTATGAAAATCTTGGTGGGGGCAACAAAATAGGGAAGGCTTTTGCTGGAACTGAAAAATTTAAAATATCTTGAGTAAGGAACAGGTCCAAAATATAACTTATTTATTCATCAAAACACTTTTATAGCCCAGCTGGTGTGGCTCAGTGGTTGAGTGTCAACTTATGAACCAGGAGGTTGAGGTTCTACTTCCAATTCCCATCCAGATCAAGCACAAGTGCAGGTTTTGGCTAGATCCTCAGTGGGGGACATGCAGAAGACAGCTGATCAATGATTCTTTCTCATCATTGATGTTTCTCTCTCTCCCTCTTCCTTCCTCTCTGAAAACAAACAAATAAAACACTTTTATAGAATTTGAGGTATTCCAGCACTGTTCTAAACACTTCGTAAACAGTCATTTAATTCTTCTAACAACTCCATGAGGTACATTCTATTAGCATTATTCCCATTTTACAGATGAGGAGACAGAGACTCATCTAAGGTTAAGTTAGTGCTCAGCATCATGAAACTGGAAGTGCTGGCTCCTTTTGAGATGATATCAGATGATCTTGAACAGCAGAACCCCTGGTTTCTGTCCCCTTGAGCATTCTCCACCCATGGCTTCATGTGTCCTCAAATTTACATTTTTCCAGTGACCTTCAGGATGGCCTTGTCTAGATGGTACAGCATGAGAATGTGTAGAAGTAGTTTGTACCTAATGTGATGTTGTTATATCACCTCTAGAATGCATGAGGGCCCAGGAAAAGCAGGGAGCAGGTACTTTTGAACCCAAGAGCTTGGGAAAGACTTCAATGATCATTCTAATTATCAAGGTTTCCAAAGCTTCTGTCTCTGGGGGCAAAGCAAAATGACTGAACTGGTGGTGGTGGTGGTGGTGGTGGGGAAGGTCCAAGTACTTTGCTTAAATCTCCTGCCTCAAACAAGAAAATGCCTTTCAAATCTCAAGTTCTAGTTTAAAAAAAATCGAAGCATTTTGCATTCTCAACTAGCAATGTCTGTTAACGAACTGTTTTTCCATAAAATGAGTCTTTGAATAAAATGATCAGAACATTATGCAATGCGTATCTGGTGATTTTGAGTTTCCCCAGACCCATCTCTGAGCTGAACACTCAATTCCCACAGCTATTTAGGACATAGACTTTAGCCCCACCCACTCATAAGTCTAAGCACCAAACTTATCAAATGATGTTTTAAACTAGCTTGGACACATTCCACTGAGAAGTAGCAAGGGACCTAAAGCCTGTTCATGAAATGTACAAGGTGATGTTGTCAATGTCAGTTTTATTAAAAAATATTTTTATTGATTTCAGAGATTAAGGGAAAGGGAGAAAGAGATAGAAACATTAATGCTGAGGGAGATTCATTGATCGGCTGCCTCCTGCATGCCCCCTACTACGGGGAATTGAAATGTGACCTCTCGGCTCATAGGTCAGTGCTCAACCACTGAGCCATACCCACTGGGCCAACTAAGTCTTGGAGCTAAGGGTGGAGTTCTTACTCTTGCTTCTGGAGTTCCCTCATGTCAAATCATCCAAGCTGGTGTGAGGGAAGAGGCAATAGCAGTAGATGTGGATATTGGGACCCTCCCTTGACCTTAGGCCTGGCTGGGCTCCTGGGTACCAAATGGCTGTCTTTGATGGAGAAGCAGCAATGGGTGATGACATGGGCAGAGAGCAATGGTGCTGAGTCCCAGTAGGACTGAGGGTGTTTTCTTCATTTGTATTAGAAGCAAGTAGCCACTGTTGTGAGGCAAAGGAGAGACACTGATTTAGCTCAAGGTCAGTGGGTTTTCCCAAGCAGAAATTGAAAGGGCTAGATTTAGGGTGGAGGGGAGAGGTGTGGTGGGAAGGTGGTGGTGGGGGACAAATACACCAAATAAGGCAAGAGTCTGTGTTCCAGTCTCTGGTTGGCCCATGAGGCAACTGGTAAATTCCTCTTAGTGAATACCTACCTACCTTTAATTCTCCAAACAGAGCAGAAATCTGTTGTTTAAGATTCTAGCAGGTGCAAGGTCATTCCGTGAACAGCTCGTATGGGTCATTCTCAAAGCTTCACCAGACTCTAGTAATTCTTGGTCCAGGCAGATGCAGGCTAAGGTCTAGGCAGAGGTTTCTGCCCAGCGAGAGCATCTTTCACTCAGGAAAACAAGATGGTGAGGAGGAGGGAGGCAGAAACCCTGGTTCTTATTGGCGTCTGATAGGACTGACCACACCACAAACTATGGTCTGTAAAGTATGAAAGTTTATCCCAATCTCAACTTAAAACCAGATTTTAAGAAAGAGCACCAGGTGGCTTTAGCATGACTCCCAACATCAGGATGGGAAAATGACTGCTTTGCCATTCTGCTTGCTGCTCAGAGCCTCACTTGCAATCTTTTAGGAATATGGTTCTAATCAGGAATGAAATCATAGAGAAAGAGGATTAGAGGGAGAAATCCAGGAGCTGTGCCAGGGGCCTCACGTTTCAAGACCGAGCCCCCGGGGAGCTCCAAGACAGAGCATTTCAGCTGGTGCTGCTAACAGGGGTCCCCAACAGAGCACAGGGGCTCGGAACTGGGCGTGAGCCTTCCTTTGAAGCCTTTGTTTCTTCAGGAGACACAATAATGGGAGAGTCCAAAAAGAGCAGGAACTTTTGCAGCAGATGGGCGTTCCTCTGCACAGAGGACGACTCCGCCCCAGAGGTAGAACCTGAGGACAGGGCCGCTCCCTCCCCCCCCC
>PVJC01022127.1:0-14644 GCA_004026665.1 Murina feae | reverse complement strand
GAGTCAGAGATGGGAACAGAGCAGGCCTTTGGACAGCATTTGCCCCCAGCACTAGCCCTGGAAACAATTAGCGAGGGAGGAGAGCAGAGGGGAAGCAAGGACGGTAGGAAGGACAGTCCTCCCAGACTGGTGACTCACTCCACTCGCTTCTCCTTGGGCATGTGAATGGACTGAGGACAGTAGAGGGTGTGAGCTTGCAGAATGAGGCAGATTTGGGCAGAAACTCCCTCTTTTCTAGATGGGAACCTTTTCATCCTCCTATATTTAAGGGCCATCTGCTATCATACCCCCATTTGGGGCCACAAAGCAATCTCTCAGATGCCCTGGCCTTGGGGTGTCCCTGTAAGATCCTGTCTTCAGTTCCGGGGCCCCTCCTCTTATTGTTGGGGAACTCTCTCTCTCTCATCTGCCCTTCCTTGAGAGGAGAAATGCCCTTGAGCTTGGTTTCCATTATCCCTGAAACCCTTCCCTCCCCAGCCATTACATGGTTTCTATAAACTAGGCCACAAGCCCCGCAGTTGGGCTGTGTGAGGCTGAGTCTATGTCATCATTTAACTACTGGGAAATCCCAATGCACATAAGCTGGTACTAACTGAAGCCTTCACTATCGGAACGACAGGATGTTCCAAAAAGTGCTAATTCCAGCACTAGCCCTACAATTGGCTGGAATTCCGAGGAGGCTGCTGTATTTAGTCTTGGAAAGGGGCATGGGTGCTCCTGTGCCCTAGGCATGTTCTCCGCCCCCAGCCCATCGTCTTGCAAACTCTACACCTGCCTGCTGCTGTTCTTGACCATACATGCTTGTGTGTCTCCCATACCCACACCGTAAGCATTTGAGTTGGTGGCCCCAGATGAGGTTGATGAGGGAGAACCTCATCGCTCCCCTTTGGTGTTTCTCTGTAGAAACAGACAGTTTTGAGGGACACTCCTGGCCTCTCTTCTCTGATTTGGTGAGTTTGGAAGAAGGACCCAGGCAGGCCCAGCTCAGATTTCCCTGCCTATAGGAGCGTCTCTGACAGCTCTGTTCTGACACAGAGATGGGGGCTTTCTCTGTAGAAGACCACCAAGGCTGTCCATCACTGCCTGCCCCCAGGAGGTCGCATTGGATTCAGTTGGGGGTTAAATGTTAGTAAGCCAATTTGACTGCAGTTTCATTCATCTGTTGGCTCTGTCAGTGACCAGCTGACATTTCTATCAGGTATCCTTGATACTTGGTTGAGAACAGGTGAGAGATAGTCAAGCCAAAGTTAGTACCAGCGTATGTGCTGCTGTGCATCTAGGTTGGGATCAGCAAACTTCTTACCCGCAAGATTCCCCAGGCCTCATGGAAGCGAGTACACCCTTGGGCCACAGGAGTTAGTCACCCAGTTTTTCTGACCCCCACTTCCTTGCCTGTATGGTGAGGACTCTAGCCCTGTGCAAAATCCCCCTCTCTGAGAGCCAGGGGCATCTCTCTCGCTCTCACCCATGGCCCATGTATGTACAGGTTTTGCCCACCCGATGATGTCACTGCATGCGTAGTTTCTCAGTGCCACTCATGGGCTGGAGTCCTTCCTGAGAAAGCTAGTCTCTGTCCTCTCAGGTGCTCCTCAGGTTCCATCCTTGTGATATCCAAGTCAGCTGGGTTCTCTTCAGGCCTCATTGCGCAAGTGCAATTTTGTGTTCTGTACTGAAGTGTCAGGAAGACGCTTCCTCTCAATCTGGGCCAAGCTCTATGTAGCCCCAAAGTAGCTGTGTGTGTGTCTTCACATTCCATCACTGGTACATCTCGCTCCATGGGCCTCCATGGAGTTGACTGAGGGACTGTAATATGGATACTTGGCTGCCCTCCCCATCCCAGGGTCCCCTTCCTGCCCACCCCAGGCTCCCTCAAAACTCCTTTCTCCACCAAAATTTCTCATGCAAGTTGACTTTTCAATGGCCAACCCAACTGCTCTGTCCAGACAAACCAAATGTCAAAAGCCAACATTGATTGAACCAGACACTACTCTAACCACTTTGTGTGAAGTGAGCCATAGAAGCCTCCCTATAGCTCTGTGAGATAGTGCCCCTATTATTACAGTTTATGGACATGGACACTGGTTCAAAGGGCCTCAGAGGTTTGCTCCAGGTCATACACCAGGTCAGTTAGAGAGCTGCTCTTTAGATACGGGTTGTCTGGATTCAAGGTCAAACCTCTTAGCCCCCACTAGGACTGACTGTGATGTAGGCCAGGGAGGAGGAAAAAAGGGAGGGAAATTTTAAGAAAAGTTGGAGATAGGCAGAGAACTCATTAAAAGGGACAAAAAAGAAAAATAAGCAGGTGTGCCAGCTCCCACCGTTTGCATGAGAAATGACTCCATCACACTGTATCATAAAGAGTTTGAAGGGACCTCAGAGAACCCACCCTCCTCATTTCATCAAAAAGAACGCTAAGGCCCAGAGCAGCAAAAAAACTTGTCCAAGATGAAAATGTGTGCATTTGAGAGGATAAGAAAAAGTAAAATACAAACTTAAAGGGCCTCTAAAATGGAGATGGTGCAAATCTTTGTTTTGCTTTATAAATGGAATATTAAGGCCCAGAGGGATGAAGTGACTTGTCTAAGATTAAAATATATATATTTCAAAGAGGCTAAGGAAAAGGGAACAAAAAAAAAGGCAAGAAACTAGCCTGAATGAACGTCTAAAATGGAGATTATCCCATTTTTGTGTGTTATAAATGGAAAGAAAAATTACTTTCTATTAAATAAGAGGAGTATGTTAAATGTACTCTTTATACTTCTATTGAGCAATGGCGAAAATGAAAGGTATGCCTATTGATCCCTTTGTGCATCATGTAAAAGCAAGCCATTTGCCAGCTGGAATAGACTAGAATTGGGGGCCAGATGCTCTCACACTTCACTAATTAAAAAGGCTTTTTTTTGGGGGGGGGTATCTCACATGTGTTTGAAGGGAGGCACATAAATTCATGGCAGTCTGAGAGGCATGAGGACAGAGGTGTGCGTGGCGTTGGGCTTGTGCGAGGTCCCTCTGTGTTTAGGCGTCAGGATAGATCAATGACTAGGAAGCACTAAGCATTGCAAACACTGGGCACATGTTTAAACATGAATCACTGCAAAGAGGCTGAGGTTAATGTGAGTACCTTTCAATTCCCTAATAGAAAATCGAGCCAGCCCACGCCTCTGCCCACAGACTCAGCGATGCCCGTGTGGTTTCCATGTGGTCAGAAGCATTAGTCAGGGTCTTGTCCATATCTATTAGGAGGGAGGAAGCCCATTTAGCAAATTAAAATTGTTTTTATTTCTCTAGCTAATTGTTTTCTAATTGTTTAAGTAAAAGGTTTTGGTCTTGATTAGAGGCTTTTAGTAAATTAAATGTGTTCACATTTTACAAGTCTAATATTTAGATCCTAGAGAGTCAGTAATGGCTAGTGAGGTTTGCTATGACAGTGGTTTCGAAATATAAATGTTGATGCTGAACAGTCCTCAGAGATTCTCTGCTTCAACGCTCATCCTACTAGTGAAGGGAGGGAGGAGGCCCAAACACCTCTGGTTAATACAAAGGCTTTAATTAAATATTAACCTCGAAAATAGTCTGTACATAGAATAAATGGGGCATGCACAAATGCCAATTAATGTGTTTTATACCTAAATGTAAATTACGTGTTTCACATTGTAATGTAAACTGGTCAGTTGATATTTAATTGAGTAGTTGTTATGGGAAAATTTAACACACTGTTGTGAGAATTTGAGCTAGATAACCTAAAGGTAGACATCTAGCCCTAGCTGGTTTGGCTCAGTGGATAGAGCGTCAGCCTGCGGACTGAAGGGTCCCAGGTTTGATTCAGGTCAAGGGCATGTCCCTTGGTTATGGACACATCCCCAATAGGGAGTGTACAGGAGGCAGCTGATTGATATGATGTTTCTAACTCCCTCTCAACTCTCCTTTTCCCTTCTTCTCCGTAAAAAAATCAATAAAATATTTTTTCAAAAAAGTAGACATCTAAGTGTGTACACACTCCTTACAATAAAATCTATATAATCCATTATTAACTTTAGAACAAATATGAAACAAAATTATGTTAATATGATGCAGGATTTTCCGAAGTGTGTTTCTTGGAACCTCACACAGTGCCATACCATGATAACAGCATATGGAGGGTGGGGGGAAATGATTTCGTTGTCTAATAAAGTTAGAAAACACAGGTTATGCAAGGTTAAACAGATTTTTTCTTTCTTTATTTTCCTCCTCTGCTCCTCTCTTTCCCTCTCTCCCTTCCTTATTTCCGTCTTTTGTTTCCCATCCTTTCTTGCCCTCTCTTTAATTAGCATCAGAAGACTTGAGCATTGGGAAACCCCAGGGGGCTGGCGGGGGGAGAAGGGGTTGGGAGGGGAGACTCAGCTCTGCACAGCCCCTCTTAGTTTCCAGGCAGGATCTGGGGAAGGCTGGCTTGAATGACACCAGATATTTCTTTCAGTCCAGAGATCTGGCCAGGCTCACCTGGGCTTACTTGCCATTCAGCCCAAGAAGCCTTAGCCTTTTGCTCAAATTCGAACCTCTCCCTCCATCCTGGTCTCATGTTCACCCTCTAGCCTGACGGTCCTCTCCTCTCCCCTTCTTGTTTCCATCCTAAGCTCCTTAGCCATCAGGGTGGCTTTCAAACAGGAGGGCCATCCAGCCTCTGCTAGAAAAGAGAGAGACACCGCCTGTTTGCATCCCACAGTTCACAGGGACCTGTTTTCATGGACATGCTGGTGGAGCCCAATCTCAGGCCGGCTGTGAGTCCCAGGAAACAAGTTCTCCTATCTCAAGGACGGATCTGCAAGGGGCCAACGATAGACACAAACTTTCCTCTGACTTGTCCAGTTGCTTTGGTTATTAACAGCCTTGTAGAAATAAGCTTCTCTGTCTTGAAATATGGAATGACTGGAAATACACCCCGGGATTTATGGCTCCACATGGCATGTAGATATAATTTTTACTTTGCTGCTATGATGACAAGATTCAGTAAGCATTAGGCAAGTGAGTCTGAATGACTTGGCTAAAATATGGGCCGTCCCTGGACATTCAGCCCCTCAGAGAGGATGCCTGGCTAGCCTTGGGCCCTCGGGGGCAGAGATGCTTAAAATCTAAATTCCACTTGGCTGGCTTGGGAAGGTGGGGACCATTTTGGCTGAGCCTCTCTCTTGGGATTTTTGGAGAAAGGTGGAAGAAAAGAAGACTGCCCACAGAGCTGCCACTCAGGGTGGGTCACTCAGATTTCAGATAAGCTCTTCTTTTATTGCCCCCCTCACTTAACCTCTGCCTCCTTGTTCTTTCTGTCCCCTCTGGGGATCGGGGAAGGGGAGAGAGGGAGGAAGGGGAAAGAGTACTTTCTTTTGAAGCCCATAACCACTTCGGTTCAAGTCTGTAAATAAAGGTTAAATGGAGAAGGAGCCCGAGTTAGCACAATAAATGCCCACTTGAGCTCTTCGGGAGCTGTCCCCCACTGGCCAGCCTCCTGGGGCCCCCCTGGAAGGGGCAGCCGCAAAGATCAAACCCTTGAGCTGTTTGGTCTTCTGAATCCAATTTGATTTGGCCCCACTATCACCCACTGACATTTGAAATGTGTCTATTTAAAAAGGAGGAGAGAAAAGAGCACAAACAGGAGGGAAAGAAGTAAGCCGGCGATGTCATATCCTGCTAGGCAAGAAAAAAGAAATATCCGGCTTTGCCGAGTCTGAAGTCTGTGTGTGTGTGGTATTGGTTGTTGTTTTTTCTTTTTGTTTTGGTCTTTTCCTGTGTTTCTGCCCTCACACTGTCACATTTATTAAGATGAAGATAAGGATGACTTAAACCGAGTTTTTCTAGAAGGAGGGGGCTTAGGAAATGAATGGTCTGAGCCTCCCTCTTGATTAGTCACAGGGCCATGCTTTGAAGAGTGTCCTTATGATCCGGGTCCCTGGCTGGCTGGGTGAGGGAGGCCCTTGGAGGAAGTTGGCCGGCCTGAGACTAAGATAACAAATGCAGGAAGGATGTCCTTGACCTGGATCCCAAATCCAAGACCAAGGGACAGGGTCCTGCAGACTTGCCTTCTGGTGGTCAAGCAGCATTAGATGTGCCCTCTGAGACCCGGCCCACGGGAGAAGCTGAGAAGGGGCTGCCAGGGGAGTTTCTAACTGGGGCCGGGCCACGCCGTTCTGGCGCCTGTAGGTTCTGGCCCAGTGCCTCTGAATCCCCTTCAATGGAGGCTCTGAGTCAGGCAGTCTGGAGTGGGGTCTGAGATTCCACATTTCTAACAAGAAACAAGGGTGTTGTTGGTCATGGACCACACTCCGGAGAGCAGATGTGCTGAGCACAAATGTGAGGTGAGGACAGGAGGAAGGGTCGGGCCTGAGGCCACAGCGTGAGGACGAGTTTTGTTCAGAAGTGTTAAGAATGGTTTGGGGGCAGGCCAAGGTGGCCCTTGGTTTCCCCTCACTTACCCGTTCTTGATACCTTGGGCATTTTGTAACCTTAGAAGAGATTTCTTCTCAACAGGAGTGATGGATACCACAGTGTTTCTCCAAGTGTTGTCCCTGGATCGGCTGACCTACTGGTGGGGTTACCTCGAGAGTTTGTGAGACCTGTGGATTCTTTAATTTTTTGTTTAAATATTTTTAAATTGAGTTCAAAGAGAGGAAGGGAGAGAGAGAGAGAGGTAGAAACATCAATGATGAGAGAGAATCATTGATCAGCTGCCTCCAGCACTCCCCCTACTGGGGATCGAGCCTGCAACCTGGGCATGTGTCCTGGCTGGGAACCAAAATGTGACCTCCTGGTTCATGGGTTGATGCTCAACCACTAAGCCACACCGGCTGGCTGGGCAACTTTTTTTCTTTTCTTTTTGAAACTCTATAACATATTGGAAACTTCTCTTCAGGCAAATACATTTCTCCAGTATGCTATTGGGTTTCTTTCTTTAAAATCCATTGTCTGTAAGTGATCTCTTTATCAACATTGCTTCCCTGAACAAAGGAAAATATATTTTTTTCTTCTTCCCTCCCTTTCTTTTTAAAGGTTATCTTTACAAATCAGGTATAAGCCAGGAGTGAGAGTTTGCGTCCCACTCATGAGATATTTCCAGAGTTACCTTCACATACCCCAACAACAACTAAGGCACTATTGTTACTTCTGTAGTATTTATCACTGAATTTCCAGCTGTTGGCTTGTAAAACCATTAAAAACAATAAACTGCTTTAAAAGTAAAGACAGAATATCCATTCATTTCTACAAAAGACACATTTCTCATTTTTCCTGTTAGACATTAACATGACATTCACTGCAAAGGGGCAGAGGACACAGGGGGTCTATTTACATGTCATTTAATTACGGTAATTCTACTTTGAATTCAGTTTCTATAACATGGACCAGGCAAAGAGCTGTATTAGTCAGGTACAACCAGATAAACAAAGCCAGTAGGGCTGACATGTAGGTAGGTTGGTAGGTAGTAGACAGACAACAATATATACACACACACACTAGGGGCCTAGTGCACAAAAATTTGTGCACTTGGGAGGTCCCTCAGCCCAGCTTGTGCCCTCTTGCAGTCTGGGACCCCTCACCCTGGCCAGCCTGGGTGAGGGGATGATGGCTGTTTGCAGGCTGGCCAAGCTCCCCAGTGTAGACCCTCACCCCATTGGGGTGTGGCCAGCCTGGGTACGGGGCTGAGGGCCATTTTCAGGCTGCCCACAGTCCCTTCAGGGTTTGGGTCCCTAGTGGGGTGCCTGGGCAGCCTGGGTGTGGGGCTGAGGGCTGTTTTCAGGCTTTCAGGCTGCCCACAGCTCCCATTGACCCAACATCCCAACAAGGCTGGCTGGAAGCAGGTTTCTGAGGTTTATTTATCTTCTATTATTGATACACTGTTGCTTTAAGCCCAGTCCTAGGCAGGTAACGAAGCCTCCTGTTGGCTTCAGTTCCATGGCTCCTATAATTGAAAGAATGTTGCCTTAGTAGATGCCCAGCCAGTCTAGGCAGGCAGTTTCCTCCATTGCTGGTGCAATGGAAGCCTTCTGTTTGGTTCAGCATCGTGGCTTCTATAATTGCAACTATGTTGCCATGAGTAGAGAGAGGCCCAGCTGGCCTAGGCAGGCATGTTACTCCTGGTGCAACAACAGAAGCCGCCTGTTTACTCTAGCTCCGTGACTGCCAGCCTCCATCTTGGCTGGGTTAATTTGCATACAGCCACTCTGATTGGCTGGTGGGTGTGGCTTAGGTGTCCCAAAGAAATGGTCAATTTCAATATTACTCTTTTATTAGATTAGATATCTATATGGATTGATTTTGATATATGGAATATAGGTGTATGCATATTTATGTGTGAAGTGAATATGTGTATATACGTATATATCTAGATATAGATATATAGAGATTTAGTATAAGCAACTGGCTTACAGAATGGGGATGACTAAGCAAGTCTAAAGTCTACAGAGCAGACTGTCAGAAAGGAAAGATACACGTCAACTAGGGCTCCATGGACCCTACCTGAAGCTGTTGTCCACAGGCAGGAATCCCTTCTTTTTCTAAAGTCGGCCTCAGCCTGCTTTTAAGGCCTTCCAACTGATTAGGGCCACCAGGACAATCTCTTTAATTTAAGGTCAACTGACAGGGAATTTATATTTGTCAAATCCCTTCATAGCAACACCTGGATTGGTGTTTGACTAAATAAGTGGGGGTGGTAGCCTGGTCAAGTTGACACATTAAAAAGCGATCATAGTCCAGTTCTTGTCAACTTGACACCCGTGCACATCTCCTTCAGCCACATTAAACCTCCAAGTGATGACAATAAGTCATACTTTTACCCAATACAATGCAACTACCTAGCATACATCTGGAAACAGTTGTGGAATTTGCACACCCCCACTCACACTGCCTCTAGGATATTTTGAGGGTCCCTGTAAGGGCAATGGTTCTTCCAGGATGGTCTATAGACATCTATATTATAATTACCTTCTGTACATGTTAAAAATGCAGGTCCCTGGGCCCAACCCCAAACCTAGTGAAACTGCTTCTTTAGAGACAGGGCTAGGATCCAACAGTTTTAACAAGTTTCTTAGCTATTTATTTATTTATTTATTTATTTATTTATTTAAGCATTCTGTAGTTGGAGCAACCCTAATGGAAGGAGTAAAGTATTTTTTTTCTTTTTAAAAAAAATATATTTGTAATGATTTCAGAGATAAGGGAGAGGCAGAGAAAGATAGAAACATTAATGAGGAGAGACTCATTGACCAGCTGCCTCCTGCCCGCCCCACACTGGGGATTAAGTCCTCAACGCATTCCATGACCTGACCTCCTGGCTCATAGGTTGACACTCAAGCACTAAGCCACACCGGCTAGGCTAAAGGAAAGTTTTTCAAAGATGGACCATCTTGGCTGCTGGTAGGTTTCAATTATTCATGTTGTTGAAAAGGAGCATTGTCAAATATTGGGCATGGCCTCCTAGTGAGTTGGGAAGCTTCCCATTGCTTGAATAGGTTATGCAAATGAGGGAAGTGTGTACTTCATGCAGGAGAATTTCCCACTTTCCCTAGAGGCTGGAGGCATGGGTTCCCTGCCAATACCACATATCACATGCTCAGAGGACCAATCTCATCACATATATCAGTTGTCCCAACAGATTCAGATGCAACCATGAAATGCTGTTATTACTATTCCCAGTGTGATAGAGTCGGTATTGGATGGATGGACAACTCAAATTACACTGCAATTTTTGGTAACAAATATATACACCAGAGATTTATAAGACCTTTTCATTACCCTGGTTTTGCAGATAAAGGCAAGGGTGGGGGAGGAAAGGAGGCCAGAGGGACTCTGAAAGGCATATGATTAAAAAAGAGTAGGGGAGGGGGGCAGCTTATTCTCATTCCCAAGCCAGATCCATCATTATTCCAAAGTGATCTCTAATCAAAACCCAGCATATGGTTTTTATTAATTTGGGGGCAATTCCCCTACCATCTAGTGCAATAAAAAAGGATGTTGATCTCATAAAAGATTATAGCATCCCTTATCAAACTAGCAAACAAGAAGTGTAAAATCCAAGATAATGAAGTAAGTTGAATTGCTTCACTCTTCCCTCCCTGGTTTTATTATTATTATTTTATTGCTGAAAGTTCTGAGGGGAAGAGATTCAGAGCTGGCTTATGACTAGATTATAAATCAGGTTCATTTCTAGTATGAGGTTGGTACCAAGGGCCCAAACTTCTTCTCAACAGTCTCAGTGGGGAGAAAGCAAAGTTCCACCTTTAAGCTCTAATTTGCAGGAATGATTCACTCATATTCGACTTTCTGTGTTTTGAAGAGAGAAAGAAACCCAAGCTTCTGAGTTTTGTTGTTGTTGTTGTGAGTGGGTTTGACCAACTCTTGTTCCCTTTGGTAGAGTATAGGTTCAGCCACTTTCTCCTCAGATCAACCCCCATCGTAGTTCCCGTATGAAAGTCTCACCATGCACATGCACATTGGGTTCTTCCTCCGGGGATGCTGTCTACCATGAACTTGGAAAAATAGCCTCCAACTCAGGCCTGTGCAGATACAGCCAGGGGGAGAGTGAGGGCTCAATATGGAGGAGATGACATTCCATCAGGGGGCTGCTGGTCCATTCTGAGATAGGCCAGGAGGGAAGGGCGGTGGTCTAGGTGCTGTGCTACGTCTGTTTGCCCAGATTTCTTATTCATCGTCTCCACCAAACTGTGAGGCAGCAGCTATGACCACCCCGTCATAAATGCAGACACTGTGTCTCTCAGAGGTTAGGTAATCCACTCGAGGTCACACAATTAACTGGTGGTGGAACAGAGATGCCAACCCAGGCCTACATGAGTGAGAAGTGCAGCCTTTCCCCACCCATGGGTGCCGCTAAGGTGATTCCCTCCAGCCACTGAGGTGAGGGGGGAAGCCAGGAGGCCCAGGGAGAAATAAAGGTAGTCTTTCTGCTGTGTTCCTACCCCCCAGCTCTTGGTGCAGCCAGGTTTGGGGAGCACAGGAGGCGCTGTGAGTCAGCTGTCTCTCTCAGGGCAGCTTGGAAATGGCTTTCCCACGAGGAAAGCAGGTTCGCGTGGAGCTCACCAAGCGGGATGATGTCTCTTTGTGAGCCGGCTCTGGGCTCGGGAGACAGATTTGACTCATGCAATTTTTTTTTAAACCAAACTGCGCTTTGCAGATTTGGTAAGCATCCCGAAGAAGGCCACAGCACAAGAGTTCAAAGAAGTTACCACGGATGGGTAACTTCTCAAAGAAGAAATGATTCTGCCACATTCTGTGGTTGAGGGGGCGTCTTGGTCAGCTCAGGCTGCTAGAACTAAATGCCGCAGACTGGTGGCGCAGACAACAGAGACTGATGTCTTACAGTTCTGAGGCTGGAAACCAAGGTCAAGGTGCTGGCAGATTAGGTTCCTGATGGGGTCCCTCATCCTGGCTGGCGGACGGCTGCCTTCTCGCCGTGTCCTCACATGGCAGAGAGAGCCAGTGAGAGCAAGCAAGCTCCGGTCTGCCTTCCCTTTCTTACAGGGACACTAATGCCATGATGAGGGGCCTACCTTCATGACCTCATTGGAACCTAATTACCTCCCACAGGTCTTACCTCCCATACCACCAGGCTGGGCATCAGCCTGTGAATTTGCAGATGGTGGTGAGGGGCACAAACATTCAGTGTACAACAGGGCACTTCCTATGTCTGCTCTGACCCATGGAGACAGGGCATGGAGGGGTCTGTTTTTTTAAAAAAAATTAGTTTGGATTTTTTTAAAAAAGAAAGTTCTTTTTTTATGGTATTGCACAATATTTTGTGAATTCCCCCCCCCCCCCCCGCCCCCAGGGGTCTGGCTTTGAAGGACAGGGCTATGGGTCAGGCAGGCAGGGGCAGGGCATCGCCTACCGATGCTGCTCTGAATGCTGGGAAGCCTCAGGCCTGGCAATGGGCTCTTCAGTGAGCTCTGGAGGAGGCTCGCAGGGATATTTCTCAGCTGAATGAATTGCTGGTTCAGGCTTTGGTAACTGGGCACATAAAACCTTTTCCTGTCATCCTTAAGTAATTTTTCCAACCTTGATGCCCGGAAGAGAAGAATTTCCTTGCAACCTCAGCATTCTGCTGCTGAAAGCGGAGAAGTGTCTCAGGATAGTTCATGGGATGCCCTGTGTGATGTGTGGCTCCGGAGAGAAATTTAACTCTGACGGAAAATCCCTCAGATTAAACGGCAAGAGCACTGCTCAGAGAGACGCTAAGACCAGAGAGAGAGAGTTTGGCTTTCTCACTCACAGGGCCAACGATTCCAGAGAATGTCATCAATTGCGATATCAGTTTACTTTTCATCTAATGAATTTTAATGGCGGCTTTCCCCATTACCTCCAGGAATCCATAAGGAACAGAAAAACTTGCCCGGCAACGTATTTGATACTCCCCAATGCAAAATCTCTGGCGTTATCTCAGTTCCCTTTCTAAACCACACTATTTTCTCTCAAAACATTTTAAATATAGCGCAAGGAATATCCATCGCATCGCACGTCCTCCCTGTATGCTAGGCGCAGACTCGCTTCGAGCAGTCTTAGTTTCCTTGCATATCTTATTTTGTTATTCAAATGATGAAGCATATTTTGCATGAAGTTACACCTTTTCAGAGGCAGATTTTGTTCTGGAAAATTGGTGCAGCATTTCCATTTCTCACATCTTTACAGAGCTGGGTTCTTGTCAGCAGATGTTAACTGTGTTTGACAAGAGAGCCCTGTAATCTGTAGCCTGCAGGGAGTGGGCCCTCGTGTGTTTCTGAATCTCTAATTAGGAGGCTATCCCTTCCCCAGGAAGGAGTGGGACACGGACAGGTGTTTCTCCGGCTCTTAAATAGTTCATTCACCTGATGTTTCTTAAAATACGGACCCTGGTAACCTGAGAGTCAACTGTGTCCTCAGCTTAACCTTCAGGTTTCAACCTGACTGGCTTTGTAACAAGGTGTTTCTCATTAGCCATGACGGAGAGCCACTGGGCCACACAGGCCGGCATTGACCTGCTCACCGGGCTGAGCAGGCCGAGCGGAGAGGAGGCAATCCCAACGCGCCCCTTTCTGCTCTCCTTTGAAATGGAGTTTTTGACATTACCAGGTGGCATTTGGCACTCACTATCAAATACCAACATCACTGGACTGCAAGCAAGTGCTTTTCAGATCGGCCGGCTGTACAGCATCTCGCACAGACATTGCTCTGTTTATCCCTGGCCCACTAAGCTCTGGCCCCCATTCTCACTGTGATCCCCCACTAGCAGGTCATTGCACCGCACAACTCTGGGGGGGGGGCACTGTCTACATTATACAACTCAGGGGTTATCGGAGTGGTACCCCCCCCCCCGATTTGTATATCAGGGTTACCCTCCATGCTGCATGAAAACAAAGTCAATCACATCATCAGGCCAGAGAACTTCATACCCCGAGTCTCGGTGATTCCATTTCAGGGTAGCATTCTTACTGGCCTAGGAAGCTGCTAGTCAGCTTCTTCTCTAGAGCCTTTAAGCTAACCCTCTGGACGTTGCCTGGAATTCCATGAGTTTTGTATTAGTCTTCTATTGCAGCTCTAACAAATGATCACAAACTTAACGGCATAATGTAAACTTATCTTACAGTCCCATAGAGCAGAAATCCACTGTGAGACTTACCAGGCCCAAATCCAGGTGCTGGCAGGCTGTGTTCCTCCCGTCGGCTCTAGGGCAGAACCCGTGTCCTTGCTCACTCAGGTGTTGGCTGCATTTGTGGGGTTACAGGACTTAGACCTCCGGTTCCTCGCTGGCTGTCCACTCCCGGAGGCCTCTGTCCAGTCCTTGCATGTAGATTCACACTTCAGGGCGACGGCAGCAGATAGAGTCCTTCCCACAGGCTACTCGGGCCTTCCAGAAGAACCTTCCTCAGGTTCTCTGCTTTAAGGACTCATGTGACTGGGTTGAACTCACCTGGAGAATCCCAAATAAGCTCCCCATCTTAGCCACATCTGCAAGGTCCCTTTTGCTGAGTCCCATAACATGCTCACAGGTTCCTGGGATTAGGGTGAGGATGTCCTTGGGAGGCTCTTCTTCTGCCTACGACATTATTGATCCAATGATTTTAACTCTTTGAATGGATAAGTGTTAAAACTAATTATTTATTGAGAACCTTTATTGAGAATTCAGTTTCAGGGAACATTAACTGATTGTCATTGTTTTCTCCATCGACAGATATGTATTTTCTCACTTAACCCCTTTGATGACCCTCTGAGGTAATATCTGTGTCAGCCTACAATGCCATCAGCTGTAAGTAACATAAAGCCCAGCCAATGCTGGTTTCTTATTTTCACATAAAAGGAACTATATAGCAGCTCAATGATGCCATCAGAACCTCCAGACTCTGTCATTTTTGAGAGGGAGAATACTATATCCATTAATAGCATGGGCCCTGCAGCCCATTGTGTGGGTTTGTACACATTTCATCCACCAGGTATACAGTAAATGCTCAATAACTGTAGGCTATCCTATATAATAAAGAGATAATATGCAAATTAATTGTCATGCCCTCACAAGATGGCTGTCTATGACTAGGGTTAGTGAGGGATGACCAAATGACTGAACAGGCAGGCTGTGTGGGGTGACCAGGCTGGTGTGGGGAGGGCGTGAAGGGCAACCAGGCCGGCAGGGGGGGGC
>PVJC01022126.1:0-27625 GCA_004026665.1 Murina feae | reverse complement strand
TCAAAAAAGAGAACAACATGCAGGGGAGGGCAAGAGTCTGAGAGATCAACATAGAGGGGGTGCCTGCTCCAAGCCTTGATGGTGTGCCTGGGGACAGGCCCCCAGCAGGTAGACACATACAGGAGGACTGCTCCGAGCCTCAGATGCGGCTGGGGGCAGGTCTCCAGTGGTGACACACACACACACACATACACACACACAAGGCGCCTGGCAGACTGGGGCCATCATAGGACATCCACTGAGGGGTCCCAGACTGTGAGAGGGCACAGGCCGGGCTGAGGGACTCCCTCCACCCCGAGTGCACAAATTTTTGTGCACCGGGCCCCTAGTACAATCATAAGATTGATATACAGATTAGATAATGTTATGTCTCTTCAAAGATTCTGCAGACTGTAAATTAGTAGCTGCATGTATAAAGGGAGGTTTAGTGCACCCAAGGTTGTATTGAAAGTGTAATGGGGACCCAGAGAGCTGACCCAGGCTTTGAACATTAGAGGAATAGTTGGGTTCCATCTGCCTACCCAGATGCATTGTCCTGACTTCTTGGGACCTCACAGATCTCAGTTTCCCCATGACACAGCCAACTCACGTGCCCATCAGAATGGGGTTATTGAAGAAGATGGGCTCTGGATGGCAGTGCAACCCAGGAAGGAGAGGGGCCAAGGACAGCAGTGTTCTGTGGGAGGTGGGACATCCTTGGAGGGGACAAAATGACTGTTTGGATTCAGGCTGCCAGAGTCTGTTAAACCTTAATGATGAAATTAGCTTGATTCTATGAAATAGTCCCATCAAGGCAGCTGTCAGGATATCCATAACACCCTGCAATTATGCCCATAAGCAGGCTGGAGAAGCGGGAGGTCACACCCAAAGGAAGGGGTGGCTGCTGGGAAGCTTTGAGGACATGGCTCAATGAAGCTTGTGGGCAGAGGAGCCACCTCAAAGGGACCAGCTCCTGGCTTCTGCCACTGATCAACCCAGAAAGGAGGAAAGTAAACTTGGCAAACATTCATTGAGCATTTACTTCAGGCTGGGCTGAAGGCAACAGCCGTGGGCTAGATTTTGGGTTGGTGGGCTGACCCCTCTCTGTTCACATCCCTTTGGAAACATGCAGAGTAAGAAGTCACTGGAATTGACCCAGGATTCGTGAACATGGGCCTTTTAGGGAAGGACGGGGAGGGCATATATAGGCACTTCATGTTGGGACTGACAGATGTAGCTGATTCTGCTCCTGGAAGGAAGTACGCCTGCAACTCACCCAAAGGCTCTTCCTTTAACCTTTAATTCCAGACCCCTTGGAGAAGGAGGACCAGAACTCAGTTTCCTAGCATTTGAGCTCTATGCTTACCTATGTAATTTCATCTTCTCAAAAATAGAATGAGCTGGGAAATTTTACCTCCATTTCCTAGATGAGGAAATTGAGGCTCAATATAATGAAGTCGTCTTTTAAGCACCATACTGAACGCAAATGGACATTTCTGCACAGCTAAATTGTCTTCAGTTGTCAAAGTGGCTCTCCAAACAAGCTCACGTGGCCTATACAGCTTTTGCTGAGAAATTGGAGTGTGAGAAGAGGAGGTGCCTGTGTGTATGCTGGGATTATAGAGGGAAGCAAGATGGTAAACGTAAGCAGAAGAAACCAGGGAGAAGGCGAGCAGGTCTGGGTGAGTTTGGGGGTGAACAGCACAGACAGACAGAGGTCAGGAGTCACAGCAGGAGGGAGGAGAGGTGCTGAGTGGGACGTGAGTACGCTGGGACCTCTTGCCCTGGGCCTGCAGGAGGAGTAGGTGGATGGTCTCCAGACATCCTTGTCCAGGGTCTGAGCAGTCTGTGCCTGATGAGCATGCTCTAGGCAGAGTTCTTTTTGCAGCTTCTCACAGGAAAAATACGTGTTTTTCCAATAGCTGAGAAATCATCTGTTGGGGAAATGGGAACACAGTGGAAAATATTTAAGTCTCCAGCGAGAATTAAGCAACACAGAGATGGTACTGTTTTGAAAGGATCCACTAACATAAAGTCGAAAGCAAGATCCCAGGAGTGAATGGTGAAGGTCAAAGTTTCCAGGAATCAGGACAGGAGCCTGGAGGCCAGCAGCCTCCAAGCCCCACCAAGCAGTCTTGCTTGTAAGAAGACTGTATTTGTTCCCTGGTCTGCTGCTAATGGTAAATTATTATTGTAAATAGAATAAATATATCAGTAAGCTTTATACCCATGGAATACTTTATGGGTGTTGTTCCAAGAAATGATAAGTTTTGGAAGTGAAATACATCCTGAAATTGGCAATTTTGACACTGATTCTGTGTTGTGCTCTTAGGAGCACTTGCTAGGAGAGCTGAATGTTATTTTGTTCCATTACTGTCCCAAATGTTTATGGCTCGAATATTCACTGTAGTTACAGTCCTTTGCAAATCCTTGAACAGAGAAATGCAGAGGAAGAAGATGAGAATGCTGTTGTGGGAATACTGCAATATTAAATCAGAAACAGCTTTGAAAATCTGAATTAGCAAAAGCAAGACTGAATTTAAAGACACAGCAAATTGTTCTTGCTGTTAAAAAAGGGAATAAACTTAGCCCTGGCTGGTTTTGCTCAGTGGGTAGAGCACTGGCCTGCAGACTGAAGAGTTCTGGGTTCCATTCCCATCATTGGCATGTACCTCTGATGCAGGCTCAATCCCTGGCCCTGGTCTGGGTGCATGTGGGAGGCAACCAATCAATGTGTCTCTCTGTCTCTCCCCCTCCCTTCCACTTGCTCTATGGGAAAATATCCTCGGGTGAGGATTAACCACAACAAAAAAGGAAATAAGCTTATGTAAAGCAACAATTCCCTAATGCCCAATTTGAACTTGCCTTTGGACACATTCTTTCCAATTTGATCAGGGTCAATGCAAGATGGAAGAAATTCCTTTTTGTCTGAAATATTGGTCACACACACACAAAAGAGAACAAGACCTGCGGACAGAGCCATTAACACTGTGTGTGTTTTAAAAATTCATTTTAAGACTGATAGCCTTAAAATCTCATAGCATTTTCTTTTAACTTTTGAATGGTTTTTATCTAGCATTTATTTCTGCCACTATTCCCTTCTTTTAATGTTTTTAATGACCAACTATCTATGTTAGAGAGAGACGACTTTTACATATTGCTGCAGTATATAATCTTGTCCTAATATATCAATTAGTCCATAATAAAAATCAGTCATGTTTATTATATACTTTTTAATAATAATTTTATTTTTATTTTTTTAGAGAGAGAGTGGAAGAGATATATAGAGAGAAACATTGATGTGAGAAAGACTCATTGATTGGTTGTCTCCTGCAAGAGATCAAGCCTGCAACTTCTGCAACCAAGGTATGTGCCCTTGACCAGAATCGAACCTGGGACCATTTAGTCCATGGGCCGACATTATATTCACTGAGTCAAACCAGCGAGGACAATTATTTACTTTTAATAGGAAACTTCCTTGATGATACTGTGACCTTAAGCCAATTCACTCTATAGTTGCTCATTATTATTATTTAAAATACACAGAGTGTTATGAAAAATGCAAAATGACTTATGATATGGGGGGGGGGGTGTTCCCAAGAATTACCAGGAATTCTGATTTATTGTCCTCAAATACTGAAGTGTAATATGCACTGGGAATTAGGGAACACTACCACATGAAGATGGGGCAACTACACCTGTAGGTTCCTGCCCTCTGCTGCTGGCCCCGATTCAAACCAACCATCAGGAAGGCAACACTAGAAAAGCAGACAGGTGGGGGAGTGGATAGAAGCAAGGTGTGCAATTTGGTGTTACTTGTGGAAATATTTATCATTAAAAAGCACTGCTCTGACCGGGGATTTAGGACTGGTTAACCCGGGTGTCTGACTAGATCTGGTCTGTGTGTTTCTTATTTTCTATAGTCATCACGCGCCCATTTCAATGTTTTTCTCAACCTCATGACCCCACCAGGGCATTGGGATCAATGCTGGTAATGGGTGAAGGGGCATTATCTGCAGCTGCTTCCCCTGCTACTTCTATTCCACGCTCACTGCTGGGGCCTCTCTGGCCTCATGTGGTCTTAGTTTCCCGTTTTTGGAGGCCCAGCCTAGCTTGTGCTCCATTTGTTTAGTGAGCATTTAGAAACACAATCCAGAATTTGTTGGGATTAATCACAAGCGTTTTCATAACCAGATACCCAACAGCATTAATCAAAGCTGGTTCAGGAGCACAGGAGCTGGTGGTATTATAAAGCTTACTATTTATGTTTCCAAGCTGATAAGCATTTAATGAGGTGCTACTGGGAGAGGTGTCAGCTCTCCAAGGGGATCTCTGGAAGGTTCTAGATCTTTGTTTTCCCATCTGAAAACTGGGGCTGTGTGGCAGACACTGTTAGTTGCCCTTTCTGGTCTCATTTCACCTTCTTCCTGGTAACAAAACCCAGACTGGGATGAGGGTGCTTCCTGGAACCTCCAGGGGGAGAATGCTGAGCAGACAAGGTCAACCAGAAAAATTGCATTTTTTTTCAGCCAGAGCTGGTTAGGCATGGGCTTATGACCCTACTGTGGTTAATGAGACATAAGGGCACTTTTGCTGGGAGGTCTGAAACCTTTTCTTCAGCCATTAGAAGGAGAGACACGTTCTTCCCCTTCTGATCACAGTTGTGTGAGGAGACACCAGGAGCTGCCAGCTGCAGCCATTTTGTGACCACGTGGGGACCTGTCTCCTTGCTGAGGATGTAGAGCAGAAAGAGAAAAGAGTGTGGGATCTTGGCAACCTCTTTGTGTGACTTTACAACAGCTCTGGTGTTTCCCCACCTCCATCCTGAGACCTCTTCATGCAAGAGTGCTGAGTCCTACTTGTGCTGGCTGCAGGTGGTCCCCTTCTCTCTTACGAGTGAGTTTTGTGGCAAAACATATAAAAGATTTTGAAAAGTTAGACACTCTGTACATTGAAGCTGTTTATTATCTTTTTTAAAAATATATTTTTATTGATTATAGAGAGAGAGGAAAAGGGATAGAGAGATAGAACATTGATGAGAGAGGTATCAATCAGCTACCTCATGCATGCCCGCCCCCCCCCCCCAAACTGGGGATCAAGCCAGCAATGGGCATGTGCCCTGACCAGGAATTAAACCAGGGACCTCCCTGTTCATGGGTTGATGTTGGTGCTTAACCACTGAATCACACTGACCAGACAAAGCCATTTATTATTTTTAACACATAAACACACACACATGCACATGTGCACATGCGCACACACACACAGTATCAGTGGGTACAATTTCATGCTTTGTGACTGGTTAAGGTCTCCTTGTTCTCATCCTGTCAACACAGCTGCTTTTGGAGCCACAGATACGTCTCCTGGAACCTGGGGACAATAGCCTGCATTCTTCTTAGGGCCCTCACCCGCATCCGATGAAAGAAGATGACAAGAAGGGGGTGGTGAATGCTATGCACTGAATGCTGGTGTCCCTCTGAGTTCATATCTTGAAGCCATTCTCCCCAATGTGGTGGTATTAAAGGAAGGGGACTTGGGAGGTGATTAGTGCCTTCATGAAAGACTCCAGAGAGCTTCCTCACATCTTCTGCCACATAAGGACACAGCACACAGATGGCCATCTATGAGCCAGGAAGCAGGTCCTCATCACACACCTTGATCTTGGACTTCCATGCCTCCTGAACTGTGAGAAATAAATGCTGTTTATAAGTCCTCCAGTCTGCGTTATTTCTGTTGTAGCAGCCCAGATAGACTCTATAGTGGTGGTGATTGTGATAGTGATGGTGATGGTGATAGTGATGGTGATGGTGATGGTGATTGTTATGGTGGTGGTGATGATGATGGTGATGACAAAGATAAGTTTGCTCCATCTGGCCATCAGAGAATTATAAAAATAAAAATTGAAGAGGGTGGATAGAAAAAGGCCCCAGAACAAGTGGGAGCCTTTGAATTCCGCAGCCTGAAACCTATGAGGGGTAGATATCACTGCAGCTGAGAGAAGCAGTCAGAGAAATGTGGACGCCCCTCCATAATGCAGCACTGTGAACCTCCTGGAAACAGACCCAGTGCCTCCTTCTGATTCTTTGCCCCGACCCATCTAGAAGAGTTTCAGTTCAAATGGAATTTTAGTCCGAACCCATATTAGGTGCCAGCCTCCCTTTCCTGGAGCTGCCTGAGTGGTGGGCACAGCACCGGATGCCAGTAGAGACTATTGCTTTTCTTCATTCTGGGTGAACATCTAGACATGAAAATCCTTTCCTTATAAGTGTGCTTCTCTCCACAAAATCAATGAATTTCTCTAAGTCCATAAATCCAATTTTTGTAATCTGAGTCATAGTGTCAGTGTGGTGGGAGAGCTCACTAGCTACAGGAATCCCACACTAACCTCTTAGGTACCTCAGCTCAGCAGGTGAGGAATAAAGGTTCGAGT
Source organism: Murina feae (assembly GCA_004026665.1). Lineage (NCBI taxonomy): Eukaryota > Metazoa > Chordata > Mammalia > Chiroptera > Vespertilionidae > Murina > Murina feae. The sequence goes on along the minus strand of PVJC01022126.1, from coordinate 21,216 downwards.
CTGGCTAAATCAGTTCTTTCAGAGGAGAGCATGCTGCCAACCCAAATATTTCCCTCCCTTTCTCTTTCATGATCTTTCCCTCACCAGCCCCATGTGGCTTCTATGTAGCCACACTGGTTCCTCATTAGGCTGGGCATGGCCACAATTCCAGCTTGTGAACTCCTGGTCAAAAATCAAGGCCCACTCCATTGTCCCCTTTCTTCTGTAGCTTTTCTTGACGTTGCCATTATTAACAAACTGTCTGGTTCATCTTGATCCCTAGGAATTTTCAGTCCATCTTCTCTGTAGCACTTATCACATCGGTAGAGGTATTGGTTTACATGTCTGCCTTCCTTTGTTAGAATATGAGTTTCCTAAGGCAGGGATTACATCTTAAACAGCTTTGTTATCACCTGCACTGGCATGATGCCCTGCATACAGAAAAAGTAATCAATAAACATTTGTTGAGTTAAATTGAATTTATAAATTAGATTTACTTAAGGAGAACACACTTGTTTTCATCTCACAAAAGGATTCTTGGCTCTATAAATTATTTCACCATAGCATCTCTTTAGAGGGTAAGCCCTCTGGTGTATTTGCAGCAGGATGCAATTTCAAATAAGCCACATTCCCCATCACTTTTTGCAGCAGTATATTTTTCTGCTTAAAATGGGGGGAGGGGTGCCCATGTTCACATCTGAAGCCTGACATCAGCACCTTCCTCACCTGTGGGAAGAGACTTCATGAAATGAGTTCACAGATGGGTAGGTTTTTCCTTCTGCCTTTTTGCCAGAGAACCCCTGGGCCTGCAGCCCTGGTGGGCGGGGGCATCCAGGGCTAGCCTGAGCTTCTGAAACAACCGGAGCCTGCTGGGGCAGGGGGTGGGAGAGGCTGGTCCTCTCCAGGGGAAGCCACGTGCTGTTTCTCATTGCTCAGCCCTCATAACAGCCCATGTCAATTCCACCCGAGATTGCTTGGCTGTCATCGCCCATTAAAGGTGTTGTAAGGAACTGTAAAATATCGAGGCTGATGCTTTTTGGCACTAATGTTCCTATTAATATTAATATCTCTTGTAATGCCAGCATCGCGCTAACAGCTTCTCGCAGGCCCCTCGGATGCTGTCCTCTTCCCCACTCTCACCATCCCTAGACTTGCCTTCCAGCTTATTTTTCAGGATTTTAAGAAGTCATCGTCACAGAAGGAAAGAGAGCAAGAAATCAAACCTGGTTTTCACCGTCTGTGATAGGGTGTGCTCTGGAATGGTCATTCTTGAGGCAGATGTGGCTGGTCTGTAATTGCTCGCTCATCCTTGGAAACTTAGGGAGCAGTGCTGTTTCCCGAGACTGTGAAAGGTACTGAGGACCCAGAGACGAAGAGCCAGGGTCCTGCCTTCTCAGGGACAAGGCTGGGTGGGACTCGGTGGGGTGAGGTGTGGAGGTGGTGGCCTCACCTGGCTGGATGCAGGAGGCTGTGCTCAGGAGACTCTTCCCGGAGCTGCTGGCAGCAGTGACCAGCCTTGTTGTAGGCTGACTTGTGCGCCTCCAAATTCAAGTCCTGGGACCTCGGACTGTAACCATATGTGGAGATGGAGTCTTTAAAAAGGCGATCGAGGTAAAAGGAGACCACTAAGTTGAGCTCTAATCCAAATGACTAGTGTCCTCATAAGAAGAGATCAGGACACCCTCACACAGAGGGAAGACCAAGTGAGGACAAAGGGAGAAGATGGCCATCGACACGCCAAGGAGAGAGGCCTCAGAAGATACCAATCCCGCTGATACCCCTAGACCTGCAGCCTCTAGGACTCCGAGTAACTAGATCTCTGTCGCTGAAACTTCCCATCAGTGGTCCTTTGTCACAGCTGCCGAGCTGAGTAACACAGGCCTTAATGCTGATGCCAGTGGAGATTCCCAGTAGGCAGTGCCTTCAGGATGAACTGGCATGTGGAGCCAAAGGGGTGGAGGAAATTCCACAGGGAGAGGTTAATGTAAGAGAACGAGGGACACCAACAGGGTTTTCAAAGGTCTCTTTCTCCACAAAACCTGCTGAGATGCAACATGAAGTCAAAGCTCCTGGGGACAGTCCTTGTCAAGTGGGCCATGCTAGGTGCGTGCTGAGGTCACAGAGCAAGAAAACAGCCCACTGCACTGTGGTGGGGCATTTCGAGTCATTTGCTGGTGGCTTAACCCCATACCGTGTCACACACACCCCATTCTTGGTGTACGTGGAGATGGTTATCTGCCATCCCCAGTTTATGAATAAAGAAACTCAAGTGCAGAGAAGGCCCTTTGAGGACCCAGGTCCTCTGAGCTGCTGGGCTGCTTCTAGGAACACCTTCTGCCCAGTGATAAACCTGGGTCCATCGGGTGACCACAGGCTACCCCTGTGCACATGTGGCCCCATGTGGCCTCCCCACGCGGGGCACCCCCTGGTCTCCGGTGGAAACTTAAGCAATTATTTTACCGTAGTGGGACTTAGGGGTTAACTTGCCCCCTTATTTTTACACGGGACATTTCACAAAGATGCCCCCATTTCAACAGGCTCCTCTTTTCCCCAGCTACCCCTATTTTATGTTCTTATGTTCCTCAAACTCCTCTTTAAGCCCTCCCATGGCAGAAGCCAGAGAACAGCAGCTGCAGCCCAGAGCCCTGTCCCCATCCCAGAGCTGCTGCTGTGTCCTTCCCAGGATCCCAAAAGGCAAATGGAACTCGCCTCCTTGAAAAGACACTTTTTAAATATATCTTTAAGCTTTTTTTAACCTTTAATTTCTTTATTGGTTAAGATATTACAAATGTGTCCTCATCCCCCCATTAACCCCCATCCCCAGCCCCCACTCATGCTCTCATCCCCCTGTTGTCTGTGTCCATTGGTTTGGCTTATATGTATGCATATAAGTTCTTTGGTGAAAAGACATTTTCTTGATAGACTCCTCTGTCCAGGCTGCATGAGGAGTTTCCCCTCTAGTCTAGTCTGGGGAAAACCAGCTAATGTGTCCCGACTCCTTGAGAAATAATAAACTTGACCTTGTTGTGCTATAAAGTCTCCTTCTCCTTTTATCTTGGGCTGCTTTTCTTTACAGAATGCTCTTGCTTTAACTCTGGGCCATCTGGGGTGAATGGCACCATGTGTGGCGTCTTCTCTGATCCCCAGACTTTTCTCCTGAGGGCAGACAGGAGATGTAAGTGCACCCCGCCCCCCATATATGCCTTATCCAAAGGAAAATTGTTGCTAGGCTGGGACTTAAAACCAGGTTTTTAAGGTTCAATCCCTCATCCTTCTTGCCTACGTATGTTTTAAAAATATATCTTTTATTAATTATTGATCGGCTGCCTTCTGCAGGACCCCTACTGAGGATCGAGTCTGCAGCCCAGGAATGTGCCCTGAATGGGAATTAACTGTGACCTCCTGGTTCACAGTTTGATGCTCCACCACTGAGCCACGGCCGGCTGGGCTGTCTATGTATGTTGAAAGCTGTGTAACCACGCTGGAGGAGCCTGGGAGCGTTCCAACCAGCTGGCAGCTGTTCACATCCTGGCACACGTGCGTCACTGGTTCATACATCTGGGTTGTGGCACTTCGGTACTTTAGATCCCAGGCAACGTTCTAGGTGTTGGCAGTATCCAGATAAGTAATCAGAGTCCCTGCTTTCAGGGAAGTCACACTGGGGATGAGAAACATGTGCATTAATAATAGCAATAAAAAGTCACAAGTCCCTGTTAGTCCCTCCCACATCTCTGCCCTTCAGAGGACCCCCTTCCGCAGTGGGCCTCGGGGTGAACGTTCTGGAGGGGCTCAGACATTGAGCGCACAACTGCTTCCTTTTACCAGCGCAACATCCCGGCCAGAGAGGGGAGGAGAGAAGGAAACTCACACCTGAGGAACTTGGGTGTCTGGTACTGTGCATCATGGGAGTGGCTCCGTGTAAGGACAAACAGGGACCAGACACACAGTCCAATTGCCCTCCTCCCCCCCTCCCCCCCAGGGCCCGGTGCACCCTCTGCCCTTCCCTCAGGCGTGTGTGTGAGCCTTTTCCCTGCCTGGCTGTGGCCGGCACCTCAGAAGTCCAGCACAGGGCTTGGATGGCCAGGTGTTCCCACTTTCCCCAGAGTGTCCCTTCCCACTCTCTCCCCTGGGCCAGCCCAGCTGGAGTCCTAGCGGGTCCAGCAGCCTTTAGGGCTGAGTCATCTCTTGTCACTGCCATCTCACTTCTCTTTTGTCTGAGAGGCAGGGCTGTAATTTCTCCCCGTCAGGCAGATGGGGAGACTGAGACCCCACAGGGCTCTTGGCCAGTAGGGCCCACAGAAAGCATCTACCCTTTATTTTGGCTCCATTCTTGAGCTCTTCTCTCTTTATATACCCCCAGGTCTAAGACCCCCTGGTGTGGCCATCCCAAGCCTGGCCTCCCAGCACCTGTCAGCCCTGTGGCCATGCTCCAGGGCAGCTGTGAGCTGGCAGGTTCCTATCTCTTCTTTCTTCTCCTTCTGGGGATGGACCTGCTATTCCCCCTCAGCCAGTGTGCTCAGCTCTCTGCCTTCCCAGGGTGAGGGCCCAAGCGCCAGCATCAAATATGTTTGATGCGCCAGCATCAAATACAATTGGTGCTGGTCTGAGTGGGCAACCGCAGCCTGATTTGTGGCCTCTCCCCGGTGGGCTGAGGGGGGCCTGACTCCCCTGCTGCCCTCTGGGAGGGCTGGAGCCTGTGTGTGCTCAAACCGCTTGCTGAATCCCACAGCGAACTCAACCTTTATTATTTTTCCAAGAACAGTGATTATGCCCCTAATCATTCCGGGAAACGAAAAGCCACAGATGTGTTCGGCTCGGCCTTCCAGTAGGTCTCCATGGTATTTTGAATGTGAATGTTGATTGCACCAAGGAAACAACGGGAAACCAGTGTTCAAAGCAACCTTGATAAGAGGAGGCCTCGCCCAAGGTCTGGGGCAGCTCAGACTGCTTGGAACGCGGAACCATTCAGTCCAAGAGGCATGGGTGCTGCATCCAGGGGCCTTAGGGCTCATGTGCTCAGCCCGCCCCCCTGGTAGGCACAGAAGAGGAAATAGGCTGCCCTCCCCCCTCCCCAGCTTCCCCCCAGATCAGTCCACATGTTCTGGCCGCTCTGCTTCACTCCCCATGTGGTCTGTCAGGTACAGGACCTGCTGTGTGGCTGTCTTACCTCTCAGTGGGGGGCTTTCTCCTTGTCTCCTGTGCATCTCCAGCACCTGGTCTCCAGGTGACACAGGGCCTCGACGCCTGCGTGGTGAGCAGATGTCAGCACCATCGAGGTGGGAATCAGGATTAGGATGTGTAAATAACAGGGACTATGCGATCCAGGTGCTTTAAATACAGGACTAATTTGGTCTTCATAGCCAATCTCATAGGAACTCAAGCTTATTGTTTCCCAGTTTAGCGTCTTTCCAAGTCTCTTTCTCCAAACGCTGTGTTATGTTATCAAGATCTAATTGCAGGAAAAATAAGGAGAGAGAAGGTTGTCCCCCCACCCCATCCTTAATCTGAACCAAAATCTCTGCCTAAGAATTACGCCGATCCCCCTTTCCACCTCTCCTCTGCTGCTGTGTTCTCCTCCTGGTGCCCCTCCCTCATCTCAAATCTGAGTCCAGCTCTTTGCTTGCCCTGCTCCTCAGGAGCTCGCATTTTCTCTGTTCTTTGGCTTCTGTCATGGATATCTTTAATCATTTACCTCCTGCCTTCCTGATTGACTGTCATACATATTGTTTCCATTGATGGCCTGCTCATTTTTAAAGTGCATTTGCTGTTCTGTGGGCCCACATGTGATAAAGAAAATAGCCCAAGACATAGATGTCACGAGGTCCAGCCTTCCTCCCAAAGGAGTGGGACCCACAGCAGAAATGAAGGTGCACTGTCCCCCGCAACTGCTCCCAGGGCAAGGAAGCCAGGCCCACTCACCTGGCCGGGTAGGCAGGGCCCCCAGGCTGCAGCTCCCTAATGCTGTTTTCCCAGGCACCCAGCAGCTGCTCGCTCCTCACACATGGATTGAGTGTTTCTTGTGTGCAGGGCTCTGCGGGGCAGGCAGAGGAGAGAGCCCTGTGCCTCCAGGGCCCAGCTGGGAGAACGGTCCTGCTATGAGCCAGGTGCTGCTCTGGCAGGCAGGTGCCCGGCAGGCAGTCCCTCACTGACGTTTTCTGACAGCTTGAGCAGTGGGTAATGGCAGGACCACCTTCAGCATTTCACAGACAAGGAAACAGAGGCACAGTGAGGTTACATACATCGCCCCAGTGTGCACAGCTACTCCACGCAGAGCTGAGATGCAAACCCAGCAGTGGAGGCTGCCTGTACATCCTGGAGGAGCCACTGCTGCTGCCGTGAGGCTGCCTGGGAGGCACCCCGAGTCCTGGGGAGAAGAGCTCTCCAGGGCTGGGGAGGGTAGCAGGCCTCCTGGGGAAGGGAGCACTGGAGTGAGGTCTTCATGAAGGGGTAGGACTCAAAGAGGGGAAGTAGAAGGGTGTTAGGCAAGAAGAATGAAGATATCAGGAACACGGTTTTAGAGTGTGGGAGTGTATGTGTGCATGGATCTGTGTATATCTATGTGACATGTCTACATGTGTGCATGTGTGTGCATGTGTGTGTGCATGTGTGTGCATGTGTATACATGCATATACATATTGCTGGCTACAGGAGCTCTGAGGAAGGAACATGGATTCAGTTCATCCAACATGTCTCTGTCATTTTGTTGGGAGAAGGCTGGGGCATGCGAATGCTTTTTTTGGGGGATCATAGCATAAGCGGGGGCCCTGGGCAGGCAGGCTGGGTGACATGCCTGCTCCCACCCCTCCCCTCTGCAGGCTTGCTGTGTTGTCCGCTTCTCCCCTGCCTTTCTACATGTTGGCCACCAGCCTGGAACAGACTGCCATTCCCAGCTTTTTTTCAGCTGTCATGGTATTAAGTGTAAAAATCAACCACTTACATTTGTTTTTAGTTATTTACAAACTGTAATGTTCAGCAGAAAAACAAATGGAGATTTCTGGGTAGAGAGGCAGCCTGTGATGCTGGGGTGAGACTTTCCATAGTTCTGACTCACTTGGACTGTGGTGGCAGGTGCCTTCGGAGGGGACAGGAGTGGCCCTGCCCGGGGGCAACAGGGAGGGATGTGAGGGACAGGGGCAGAGGGTGGGGACAGGAGCAGAAGGAAGGTAGTGAAGCCCTTAGTGTGGCACCCCGGCATCCTGCCCCCCAGGCACCAGCTCACCACCTGGTTGCGGTGATGAGCAGTGGCCATGCTCCTGCTGGAGGGCCCGGGTGGAAGGCTGTGTGCACACCACAGTGTGCGTTCATGTGTGTGTGTGTGTGTGTCCTTGGGTGATGCCATGTGTTCCTACCCATGCCTCCTTTCTTCTTGCTGACTGCCTTCCTCAACACGAATCAAGTAGAGTGCGCATTGCCCGGTCTTATTAGACAGCTGTGGCACCTTCCCCTGAGGGGGAGGCACAAAGGGGAGAAAAAGTGCAGGTGGGACATTCCACATCACACGGTACAAAACTGTATCACTAGGACCCAGAGGAATGGTAGCTATCTCTCTCTTTCATGGTTGCTGATTCCTCCTGTGCTCCAAGCTCTCCCAAGCTACCATGGACCATGACATGGACATCTACCCAAACTGTGCCCCACCTCCATCCTCCCTTCCACAGGGCTGGCTCTGACCTAGCTGATGGACTCAGTGCAAACCTAGGACTTTTGTGGGAGCCACTGGAAGAGAAAGCATCATGTCCTGGAGTTGTACCAGCAAGAATGGAAGGACTGCAGTGGCCATCTAACCCCCCTGAAGGAAAGACCCCCCGAACAAGTGAAGGTCAAGTTGATGGATGACAAATAGGGTCCTGGTACCATCATTTGAGGCCCTGGATAAGTCCAGACATGAAGCTAGTCAATCCTCAAACTTCTCAGTTGCGGGAGGTGATAGGTCCTATTTTCTCCTTTCCATCAGTTCGTGCCACTTGCATCTGTGAAAAGGCCTAAATGATGCAGTGCTGGCCACAGATCAGAAATGGAACAGCTGAGTGTGTGTGTTGGGGGGAGGCAGTGAGGTCCCAGCCTGCTGACCCAAGGCTGTTCGCAGGTCATTATTCAGAGAAGTGCCCATCTGCTGATGGGGGGAAGCGGAGTTGGCCTCTACACGCATTGGTCCACATGCTGGTTATGGCTGAGCAGAGGAGAGAGTGAAAACACTGAGAGAAATCTTGGAGGCCGTCCCAGCTCCTCATTTCACGGCTGTGAAACTAGAGACCCAGGGAGAAGGCGTGACTTGCCCAAGACCACACACTATATACTAGGGACAGTTCTTTACTTTAACTTGATTTTGCCAGGGTACAGAGTTGTTGGGGGTTGAGGGAGAGTTGGTACACATAGTCCTATGCCCCTGTTCATGACCCCAAAGGTGACCTTGGACTGGGAAACCCACTAGTGGGGGTGCATTTCTTACAGGTGGGCTGCAGGGAGACAGCACTGGGGCTGTCTAGAGGGCAGTGTTGAAAATAAGGATTTGGGGTCTTCAGGGCCTTGCCCAGTTGAACAGCACCTGCCCTGGGCCCTGGGCTCACTTTTAAAGCAAGCCACTGTAGCGCTATTTCCCCATCACATTTATTCCTGGCTCCATCTCCTCCTGGCTTGGATGGAGTGGAGCTTCATTAGCAGTTGGGTGTGAGGATGGCCCTGCAGGGAATCCAGGAGGGCATTGGCTGTGGGCTGATAGCCAGGAGGGTGGGGCCAGGTAGGAGAGGGTCAACAGGCAGGGCAGAGGGTCCTGCTCAGAGTAGCTTCTGATCTCCAAATGCAATACCAAATAGTTACCTAGGTCAATACCATGTCCTTAGAACCACTCTCTTGGGAAGGCAGTTTCTTCCATCCCAGGTCCAAGTTAGTTATCTCTGACCTTCTGGGAGAAATGACCAAATGTGCAAATACAAACACACACATAAGCACCCACACTTGCACTCACACATGTACACACACATGCGCACACATGTACATGCACACATGTGTATATGTGCATGCAATACACATACATATTTGAATACATACATCACAGGCACACATGCATACATACACATAGAGGCACATACTTACATACATGCATGCACACACACTTGTGTATTCATGCATGAATACATACATACATACACACAAACACATATGGAGTGTGGGAGAATGCTATTCAAAGACTGCATCTTCTCCCCCTGCTTTCCTGGGAGCCTGACTCTGGGCACACACCCTTCCCAGGAAGGAGTTGCTGACAGACCTCAGCAGCTCCACTCCTCTCAGTGCTTCCAGACCTCTCCTGTTTGGATTTGGGCAAAGCACCCCCCACTTTGCAGACTGCCCATGGCTTGGGAGGGTGTGTGAGTCCATTGGTCTGAAAGGCGTGAGGGTCCACGTAGCTGCGGGTCCACGTAGCTGTCACTGTGGCACCTGCCCCAGCCATTGCCATTCCAGGTCCATGGTTTCTCACCACCAGAGGTCCCCTCCTTGTTCTTATGTCCTCGGCTTTGACTCCTAGTCTCTTCTCTCATCGCTAATTTTTTTCTTTATTTTTATTGTTGACACTATCACAAATGTCTCCATTTCTCTCCCCTTTGCCCCCTCCACTAGCCCTCCCTTCCCTCTGGCCATCACCACACTATTGTCTGTGTTCATGGGTTATGCTTATATGTTATTTGGCTAATCCCTTCACCTTCTTTCATCCTGTCCCCACCCCCCTTTTGATAGCTATCAGTCTGTTCCATGTATCCATGATGCTGTTTCTATTTTGTTTGTTAGTTCATTATGTTCCATATATAACTGAGATAATATAGTATTTGTTTTTCTCTGACTGGCTTATTTTACTTAGCATAGTACTCTCCAAGTCCACCCATGCTGTTGCAAAAGGTAAGATTTCCTTCTTTTTTACTGTTGCATAGTATTCCATTGTGTAAATGTACCACAGTTTTTTTAAAAAAATATATTTTATTGATGTTTTTACAGAGAGGAAGGGAGAGGGATAGAGAGTCAGAAACATCGATGAGAGAGAAAGATCGATCAGCTGCCTCCTGCACACTCCCTACTGGGAATGTGCCCGCAACCAAGATACATGGCCTTAACTGGAATCAAACCTGGGACCCCTGAGTTCGCAGGCTGATGCTCTATCCACTGAGCCAAACCGATCAGGGCTACCACAGTTTTTTTATCCACTCATCTACTGATGGGCACTTGGGCTGTTTCCATATCTGGGCTATTGTAAACAATGCTGCCATGAACATAGGAGTGCATATATTCTTTTGAACTGGTGTCTTGGGATTCTTAGGACATATCCCCACATAGGTTTTGATTTTCACACCTGGCTTGGACAGCTCACCTGGCTGGCCTGCTTCAATACCAGTGGAAGTGTCGCCCTGAGGTCTGGGGTGCATGGGTGCTGGTGGCCAGAGCTGACAGACAAAGCACTCACCACAGGAAGAGGTTTTTGGGGTCTGAGGAACGGCCTGTGAGCAGTGGCCTGTGAGCGCGAGTCCCTGGGATGAGCTGGGCAGGGCCCAGAAGGGAGGGGCAGACAGTGTACAGGTTAGTTGCATCTGATTCTGAATCCTGCAGAATTCAAATCCTGCCCTGATGATTCCAAATGACCACATGCAGAGCTGTTGGATTCTGAACTTCCTTTTGCAACATGAGCAGTGCATGTGCATGGGCGCGTGTGTACACATTCTTAATCTCCTCACTCAGAAAGTTATTCACTCCTGAAAGTAGAGGCCAAGTCACTGACAAATTGCTGACTCCTTTGGCATGAATATTGTTCAATTATTCATAGATATGTTGGGCTCCACAAAAGCCTGGGCCTCAGCACATTTCTCCTGAAACGCATTCCTGTTCATGGAGTATCAGCCATCGTGAGCACAGACGTTCGGCAGCCTTCAAGTACTCTGGTGTCTTCTTTCCTCCCTCTATCATTTTCTCTTATGATTTAATTAGTACAGGGCTGGAATCCTGGGCTTTTCGATTCATGCAGGAGGTTGAATGAACTGAATTTTGACACCTGCTGAATTCCCCAAGCAGCTGTCTGCTCCATCCTCCACCGCTAAACTCCACAGTGGGTTGTGGGCTCTGTGGCTCTCTCACATGGGCCTTTGGGGAGACCACTAGGCTGATCCAGAATTCAGGGTTCAGGTTCCTCAGAGACTCTTCCTGGAGTGTGGTTCCATCCCCTCCAGCAGGTGGCTCTCAGCCTTCTCATGCTATGGTTTGGGCTGTCCTGTGATATCCTGATGTCCCAGGAGGGCCAGGTGCCTTAGAGACCAGCAAGGGCAATGGTTTTCAAGCTTTATACTTTTAGCAATGTAAGACTTTTACAGGAAAGTCTTGTGCTGAATGCTAAGTGTCCAAGAGAGAAGAGCAAAGTGACTCTCCTCCCTTCAGTCTCCCGGGCCCAGAAGCCCCTTCCAGAACTCCAGGGCTCTGCAAATGCCCCCCTTGAAGTCCATGATCACTCAAAGCCCCACCAAGAGGAGCCGTGACCTGACCAAGTTCAGATTCCCTCATTTGCAGAGCGGGTCTGGGCTGCAGTGGCTCCAAGGGCTCTTGTCAATATTCTGTCCGCTCAGCCCCTTTTTCTGAGGCTCTTCCCGAATACCACCTTCTTTATTAGGCTCTCTCCACACTTACATTATGCTTTGTTTATCTTTTCCTCCACAGATGTTTGTTTAACTCCTCCTATGTGCAAGGCACTGCTTTATGTTCTGCGGAATAGGCAGGAGATAAAACGTGAAAATATTTGTTATATTCTAGTGGAGAGAGAAACAATCAAATGGTTAACTTGATAATGTCTGAAGAAAAATAAAACAGAGAAAGGGATGCCAGGGATGGGGTGAAGTTGCAATTTGAAACGGGGGTCCCCTTACAGAGGGAAGACATTGAACTACTGATTTGGAGGTACAAGGAGAGAACATATGAGTGTCTGGCTGAAGAACAGTTCAGGAAGATGAAACAGGAAATGCAACTGAGCAAAGGTTGGGATGTAACTATCGGGTTAAGAAAGAGTGATGAAGCCAGTGCAGCTAGAACAAGTGATTCAGGGGAAGACAAGGAATAAGAAGCCTACGAGGTAATGGGGCCAAATCATTGAGGACCTTTTAGGCCATAGACGGGGTGTACTTACACCCGGGAAAGGAGAAGCAATTGTGTGGGTTGCACCAAGGGACTGGGTTCTGGGGATGACACAGGCCTCAGTGTTGGGGGGAAAGATTGAGGTGAAAGGTGGGGGCAGGGAGACTCCATGTCAGCAGTGACCATAGCTTAAAGCTGTGTGCCAGTGGAGGTGGAGACTGGATGTATTTTGAGGGCAGAGCCAACAAAATTTGCTGAAGGGTTAGTTAGGAGGTGAGAGAGTAAGACTAGTCAAGGGTCTTTTATGCACTTTTTACCCCGAACAAGCAGAAAGATGTCATTAACTGAGCCAAGGAAGATGGTGAAAGGAAATTGTGGGGGCCGCGTAGTAGTGCTCAGAGTTGGAAAAGTACCCTTTACATATCTGTCACATGTCCAAGTGATGAGGTGACCTGAAGGCTATGTCCAGTTATGAAGTCTTTCAATGCCCCAAACGCTGTTGTATTTTTCAAAAGTTCCTTGATCATATTCTGTACAGGGTCACGGTTGCTCATGCAGGTGTCTAATGTAGTTAGGACACCATACACGTTGTGGTGTGGGGACCTTACTCATCCTGGTCTATCCTGCTGCCTCAGCGCAGTGCTGGGCAGATGGCCTGTGCTTAATAAAAGCTTACTGTGGGGAATGCAATAAACATTTTGGAAGAGTTAGAGAGCACTATGACACAGCTTGGCATCTTCCAAGTTGTTTTCCACTGAACATTAATCCCCTGAGATGCTCAATTAAAAAGCAGATTCCATAGTCAGATAAGTTTGGAAAGCTGTGTATTACACACTCCTATCTTTGGGCCTCACAAGGCACAGTTGCATTTTTAAAGGGATTAAAAAGTCCTTCAAAACGTATCTACTAATTCTGGAACTGCATTCCCATCATGTCTGGCTATTGATGTTCCTTTCTACTTAACCCTTATAAGTACCTCCTGGAACTAGTATTGCATGGAACACACCGTGGGAGACAGAAATAGTGCTGGAATTTAGAAATCAGATGAGCTAGATTTGTGCTCTTACGCAAATTTCATTACCCACCTGGGTTTTGTCTCCTCATCTGAGAGTCAGACTAGTTGATTCTACAACCTGGATATGCAACATGCAAGTTTAATCTGGGTTTTCTCATTTATGTTTCTCCCTGGGTTAGGGCTGGGTTCTATCAAGTGAGTAAAGACACCATGTATTACATTCAGTATTTGATTCATCTCTTCTTGCTGCTTATCCCAACCTCCTCTCAGTTTCCTTAGGAAAACCCATATATCCCCTACTGCTTCGCTTCCCACCACAACATTGATATGTTTCTCTCCTTCATCTCCACCCCTGTTAACCTCTCCAGGAAATACACTGGACTCCAGGGCTCTCCTGCCTTCTCCTCATGTCCCCCATCTAGCGAGGTGAGAGCTAGTCTTCTGGATGAGTAGGTCTCACTGGCATTGTTCCTCCCAGGAAACTCCAATTTAGCAAGCCTTTCTGGATATAAGTTCTTGGATCCAAAGAATTATGTCTCTGATGGTAAAAATTCAAGATTGTGGGGTAAGTCACACAAGTGGGTCCAGCAGTCCTCTAAAGCATGCTGGAAAGGATATTACCTTCTTGGTTTCTGTGTGGGGTTCTTGCTAGTATGTTAAGAAACATAGACAATGAATTCTAGGGAGGGCCAGGATTGAGGAAAGATGTTGAGAAGAACTCCCCTCGGTATAGCTTAAACTGGATTTACACGTAAGTCTTTCAAATGCATGGCTGAGCTAGGGGAAATAATGACATTCCTCAGAGACCAGGTACAAGAAAGTGTGAATTAATCTGAGTTAGTGAGCTCTGGAGCTGGCATTTGTCCTTTCAGAGAGAGAGAGAGAGAGAGAGAGAGAGAGAGAGAGAGAGAGAGAGAGAAAGAGAAGGGCTGGGGTCTAAACAAAGTACGAGTACCCACACATAAAGCTAGATCCCTCAGTAGGTGATTTAAAAAGTTACCCATTACACAGGGAGATGATGAGAAACATACCCCATGGCTCTGGGTAGAACAGAATAGAAGAGTATCTCTCCCCTGAGACTTCTTCTCTGCAAACTCTCCCTGCAAGTTTGGTCTGAATTTATAGGCCATGGACCTGAAAAAAGGTATCCTGAAAATTTAGTTTTAAGTGGTCCCAGGTTAGTAGTGCCCCTCGGCATTTGGAAGAAACAACCATACACATTCTCTGGATAAAGACTTTAAATGCCAGCCTGGAGGATTCCCCAAGATAAACATCCTTGGAACATGAGCCCACAATGGGAAATCAATAAACAGATGAGTTCACAAACCAACATTAGTGAGAGTCAGCAGAAACAACCAACTACACAATCAGAACTGCAAAGACTGCAGATACTAAAATTGGCAGGTAGAGGACTTAAAGCGAGTATGTTTAATACATCCTTATAATTAATTAAAATTATGTTAAAAATAAATTAAGAGATTATAAAGATGAATTACGGAGATTTAAAAGGAAGCTAAATAGAAAGTCTAGAAAAGGAAAATCCCTTATAAATGAAATTGATATTTAGTGGACAGTTGAAGAAAGGATTAGTGAACTGTAAGATAGATCTGAAAGATGGTCTGAGAGTCATGGATGGGATAGTGAGAAGATCTAGCATCTCTATTATTGTAATTTAAAAAAGAGACAAAAAAGAGAAAAGGGAAGAGGCCACACTGGGCAATATAATGTCTGAGAATTTGGCAATTTTGACAAAAGTCACCAAAGCTTAAGTTTATTAAATCCACACCCAGGTACACCTTGGTGAAACTGCGGGACACCAGAGGAAGGGACCTCAGAAGCAGCCAGGAACAAAAAGCAAATTACCTCAAAGGAATGATAATTATGCTGATGTAAGTTGTCTACACTCAGGCACTAGGGGAAAGAGACCTTCAAATTTAGAAGACAGCATGATTCTCAACATAGGATTCCATATCTAATGAGACTTCTTTTCAGATTGAGGATAATAAAAACAATTTTTTAAAAAAAATATGTTTTTATTGATTTCAGAGAGGAAGGGAGGAGGAGAGAGATAGAAACATCAATGATGAGAGAAAATCATTGATCAGTTGCTTCCTATGTGTCCCCTACTGGGGATTGAGCCTGCAACCCGAGCATGATCCCTTGACTGGAATAAAACCCAGGACCCTTCAGTTCACAGGCTGATTATCTATCAACTGGGCCAAACCAGCTAGGGTAAAAAGAAGTTTTCAGGAAAAGCATCGTAACTTGGAGAAACCAAGATGGCAGCATAGGTAAACACCTGAAATTGCTGCCCCGCACAACCACTTCAAAACTCCAATGAAGAGAAAGGGCAGACACCACCCAGAACCACAGGAAGGCTGGCTGAGTGGAAATTCTACAACTAGAAGGGAAGAGGAAAGCACACTGAGACTCAGAGGAGGTGCAGAAGTAAAGTGCAGAGGTATGGAAGTGTGCTTGTGGAGAGGGCTGGCAACTGAGGACATGGTTGTCTTTTTCAATCTG
Organism: Murina feae; assembly: GCA_004026665.1. NCBI lineage: Eukaryota > Metazoa > Chordata > Mammalia > Chiroptera > Vespertilionidae > Murina > Murina feae. The sequence continues at coordinate 5,600 of PVJC01022126.1, read as the reverse complement.
GAGGGAGTCACAAACTCCCGGCAGCTCTAAACTCCAGTTCTGGGTGAGTTTCTGGGGAGTCAGACTCATATGGGAAGAAGCTGAACTGTCTGGCAGTGAGAGGAACTCCAGAGTGGCTTTCTCTCAGTGGTGCTTGCAGTGGCTACTGGGGGACACGGAGACCCAGGGCCTCTTAGGGCTGGGCTGAAGATCAGCCATAGCTGTTTGCTCTGCCCTGTTGATTCCCTGAGACCCTGCCCCATCCAAGCTGCATGCAGAGGCTTTTGCATATAAAATGCTGGGTAGCCTCAGGCAGAGCCTAAATTGGCACCTCCTTAGAGACCCAAGAGCCAGTGTATCCAGTGGTCAGAGCGGGATCATCCAGATTACAACTCCTGAGATCCATAAGGGACATATGCAGGGAGCAGACTCAGTGAGCACCAAAGTCCCACTGAAAGAAGTCTTGCCCTATAAGGGTGTCTCTAGCACAGAAGTTTTCCTACCATAGACACAGTTGATTCTCACAGTGATACCAACAACAATCGAGGCTTAGCTACAACAAGACTATGCACAAAGCCCACAAAGGAGTGTACCAAGAGTGTCCACCTCAGGTAATTAGGGAGGCTGAGCCACTTGGCCCTATAGGACACCTAAGGACAGAAAGCCACTCTATCAATGCAGGGAAGCAGCCAAAATGCAGAGACAAAGAAATAGGTCACAAATGACAGAAACAGAGGAAAGCAAACTACTGGATATAGAGTTCAAAACCATGGTTATAAGATTTTTCAAGAATTTTCTGGAAACTGCTGATAAATTTAGTGAGACCCTCAATGATATGAAAAAGGACCAGCTAGAAATTAAACATACACTGAATGAAATAAAGAATAAGATACAGAGATCCAACAATAGACTAGAGGATCACAAGAATCAAATCAAAGATTTGAAATACAAAGAAGCAAAACACATAAAATCAGAAAAGCAAAAAGAAAAAGGAATCCAAAAATATGAAGATAGTGTAAGGATCCTCTGGGACAACTTCAAGCATACCAACATCAGAATTATAGGGGTGCCAGAAGAAGAGAGAGAGCAAGATATTGAAAACCTATTTGAAGAAGTAATGACAGAAAACTTCCCCTACCAGATGAAAGAAATAGACTTATAAGTCCAGGAAGCACAGAAAACCCCAAACAAAAGGAATCCAAGGAAGACCACACCAGGACATATCATGATTAAAATGCCAAGGGCAAAAGACAAAGAGAGAATCTTAAAAGCAGCAAGAGAAAAACAATTAGTTACCTACAAGGGAACACCCACACGACTGTCAGATGATTTCTCAACAGAAACTTTGCAGGCCAGAAGGGAATGGCAAGAAATATTCAAAGTGATGAATAGCAAGAACCTACAACCAAGATTACTTTACCCAGCAAAGCTATCATTCATAATTGAAGGTCAGATAAAGAGCTTCACAGACAAGAAAAAGCTAAAGGAGTTCATCACCACCAAACCAGTATTATATGAACTAGGGGCCCAGTGCACAAAAATTTGTGCACTCGGGAGGGTGGGGTCCCTCAGCCCGGCCTGTGCCCTTTTGCAGTCTAGGACACCTCGGGGGAAGGGGTATGTCCACTTGCTGGTGTGCCTGGCCAGCCTGGGTGAGGGGTTGAGGGCCATTTTCAGGCTGCCCACAGCCCCTTCAGAGTTCATGCACTGGGGGGGTGGGAGGGCTGGTGAGTGCAGGCCTGGATGTTTCCCACCAGAGGGCTCATGATCGCACATGCCTGGTGGGCCCCCACCACTGAGGGGACACACCTGGCACAGAGCTGGGTGGTGAGCCAGGGGCAGACGCTGGTGCAGGATCCCTCGGTGGGGCCCTGCTGCTGAGTGAACACAGCTGGGGAGGAGCCGGGCAGCCCACTGGCTCTGGATGCTCCGCACTGTGCAGCAGACACTCCCCAAGCCCCCGAGGAGGCTCCTGGGGTGGATCCATGCAGCGGACCCAGGACAGGTGCTCCTGGATGCCCCTAGGAGGCCCTGGGCAGGACCCCCCCCACCAACTGAGCTGACACACCTGGCACAGCTGTACCAGCTGTGGAGGCTCCCAGTGCAGAGCCGCCCTGCCAGCCTCTATCTTGGCTGGGTTAATTTGCATATAGCCACTCTGATTGTCTGGTGGGCATGGCTTAGATGTCCTGAAGAAACGGTCAATTTTGTTATTATGCTTTTATTAGTTTAGATAATTAAATCACTGTTGCTTTAAGCTGAGGCCTAGGCAGGTAACGAAACCTCCTGTTTGTTTCAGCTTGGTGGCTTCTGAAATTGAAACATTGTTACCGTGACCGGAGGCTCAGCCAGCCTAGGCAGGCAGTTGCAACGGAAGCCTTCAGTTTGCTCTAGCTCCGTAGCTGCTGGCCTCCATCTTGGCTGGGTTAATTTGCATACAGCCGCTCTGATTGGCTTAGAGGTGTGGCTTGGCTGGTGGGCGTGGCTTAGGTGTCTCGGGTGATGACCAATTTGCATATTACTCTTTTATTATATTAGATGCTGAAAGGTATCCTTTAAGAAGAGAAAAGAAAAAATAAAGATAAAAATTATGAACAACAAATACATATCTATCAACAAGTGAATCTAAAAATCAAGTGAATAAAAAATCTGATGAACAGAATAAACTGGTGAATAGAATAGAATCAGGGGCATAGAAAGGGAGGGGGCTGACAATTCTCAGGGGGAAATGGGTGTTGGAGGTGCAGGAAGAGACTGGACAAAAATTGTACACCTATGGATGAGGACAGTGAGGGTGGTAAGGGTAGAGGGTGGGGTGGGAACTGGGAGGAGGTGAGCTATGGGGGAAAAAAGAGGAACAACTGTAATAATCTGAACAATAAAGATTAAATAAATAAATAAATAAATAAATAAATAAATAAAAACAACAACAAAAAAGGTGAGGATAAAAAAAAAGAAAGAAATGTCAAAACCTGACCAAAACCTGAGAGAATTTACTGACAGTGTGTACACAAAGGCAATTTGTTAATTTTTTAACTTAGACAAGAATGATTTCAAAATATTACTAGTAGAAGGATTTGTGAGCAAAGGAAACAATAGATAAATAAATTTAAACAAACATCGACTATATAAAACAATATTAATTATGCCTAGTTCGTAGTGTAAAAAAAAACAGTATAGAACCCAAATCTTGGACAATCACATAAATCAGGATGATAAGGATGGGATTTAAGTTTTCGTTGGGTTGCGTGCCAAATATGCTATTTGCCTTTGAGCTTTTGTCTTAGATTCTGTTTCTTGGGGACCTCAAACTATGACAATAAAAAATTTTCACTTTAGTATCTGTTACACTTAATTTAACAACTGTTAAAAGGATAAAAACAGAGGGAATAACTTTTAAAACCAACATAAAAAAATGAAATGGAAGGAATTCTTATTTAATCTAAAAGAAGGAAGAAATATGTTTTTTGATAAGAAGTTTAAACTAAAATCGTAGAAATAAACCCAAATGTATAAGGAATCACAATCAATGTAGATAATGGGTTATAAGTTCCAGTTAAAATATAAAGACTGTCAAATTGGGTGAAAAAGCAGAGTCAAACAAAATCTAGATCTATGCCAGTTACAAGACACATATCAAAATCCAGGGCTATAGAAAGCCTGAAATTGAAAGATAGAAAACAATCATACTCCAGGCAAATACTAAAGCAAGGCTGGTATAGTGTATAGATATATCTCAGACAGAATAGCCTTTAAGGCCAACAACATTTCTCAAGATGACAAAAAGCTCACTGCACATTGATAAAAGGTTCAATTTACTATAAATATGTAACAATTTTAAATCTGATGTATCTAGTAGTGGAGCTTCAAAACATATAAAACAAAAATTGATCCAACCTTGAGGACAAATTGACAAATTCAGCATCTAAGTGGGAGATGTTAACATCCTGCTCTCAAGACTAGTAGGTCAAGCGGATCAAAATCAATAATGACAGAGAAAATCTGAACAGAACATTTAACAAGCATGACTTAAGAAATGTATATAGAACACTACATCAATAATTGGAAAATACATTTTTTCAAGCATACATGGAACATTTATAAAAATTGATCAAGTCCTAGGCTGTTTGCATTTCAAAGAATCTACATCTAACAGACTATATTTTAGGCAACAATGAAATCACATTAGAAATGGATAAAAAAGAAGAAATTACAACAGAAATTAAAGAAACTGTATAATGAATATATGGTGAAAGAATAACAGTGAAAACTTTATACAACAAATCTTGTTTGGTTCAGCTAACTTGGTGTCTACAGATAAAACTATGGCCTCAAATGCTTTTAATATAAAGGAAGCGATGCTGAAAAGAAATGAGCAGATAAACATTAAACTTTAGAAAGTGGAAAATAGTACTAGAGAAAAACTCCCCAAAAGAAGTAAGGAAATAGTAAAGGAAAAGTCAGAAATGAAGGAAATGGAAAATAAAGATTCAATAGAGAGAACAACAGGGTATATATATATCATTTCTTTGAAAATCCCAATTAAATTGACACACCTCTGCAATACTAATCTATACTAATAAAAGAGAAAGATGCAAATTGACCATACCTTTGCGACATCCACCAGCCAATCAGTAGTGAGTATGCAAATTAACCCAACAAAGATGGCAGGTTAATTTGCATATGCAGGCACAGAGTGGCCAGGGGCGGGGCAGGATGCTTGCATTGTTGCCATGGCGACAACACAGGTGTTCTGTACTGCCCCAGCTGCTTTGGGCTTCTGGGTGATGTGGGAAGGCGGAAAGTCTGCTTTGGGCCAGAGCAAAGGTGGTGCCAGCAGCCAGGGAAAGGAAGGCCCATTCCTTGTGCATTGGACCTCTAGTCAAGTATAAAAGTGAAAAGAACAAGTAAACAACATTAGGAATGAAAATGAGAAAAACTATGCATGGAGGCAGTAGAGATTAAGAGACTATCATAAAAAATCATGCTAATAATGTCAAAACTCATAAAACATGCATAAATTCGTAGGAAAATAAAAATAATTAAAATTGACTCAAATAGTCAACTATAGAAGAAATAGTTCTATAGCCATGGAAGGCATTGATCCAATATTTAAAAACATCTCTTCAAAAAAGATGCCGGTCACAGACAGGTCTGTGAGTTAGGTGAGCTTTACAGAGCTTTCAAGGAACAACAACAAAAAAAAATTGTAAATTTACAAAATGTTTCAGAGAGTCAAAAAGAGCCCATATCTCTTCAATATGAAATCTTGACAAAGCCAGTCCAAGAATGGAAAGTTACTGGCCAATTTAACTCCTGGCTATTGCTGTGAACATCCTACACAAAATACTAGACAAGGGAATCTAAAACCAAAGATGGCACATTATGAGCAAGTTTGTATTATTTCAGAAATACAAAGTTAGTTCAACATTAAAAATATATATATAAAGCCCTGGCCTTTGTGGCTAAGTTGGTTAAACATTACCCCATGCACCAGGAGATTGCCTGTTTGATCCCAATCAGGGCACGTGCCTTGGGTTTTGGGCCCAATCTCCAAGAGGGGGTGTGCAGAAGGCAGCCGATTGATATTTCTCTCTCTCTCTCATCAATGTTTTTTTTTT
>PVJC01022125.1:0-27594 GCA_004026665.1 Murina feae | reverse complement strand
CCTCCCTCCCTCCCTCCCTCCCTCCCTCCCTCGTTGCCTCCCTTCTCATTTAACATAAACAATTCCTGCATGCCTGCCTTTATTTTATATGTAAGCTCATACTATTTATTTCAGGAGTTTCAGTTTTAAAAAATATTTCTTGGGAGCTATTTGATTTCCTGTTAAAACATGACCCAATTGCTTTCTAAGTGTACTATACAACTGGATCCTAGGATTTTTTTTTTTTTTCTTTCATGCTTGGGTTAGACCTATGATTTCTTGCATCTCATTTACTCTTTATTTTCAGATATTCTGGTTGGTTTTGCAGGTGATTCTGTTATCATTGTAACTAGCTAGCTGATATTAATAATAGGAAAGCCAGACATTGCATGCATTACTATCTGGGCAATTCCACCAGGAAGCTGCAATGTCATACTCCTCAGGGAATCTCTGGTCCATTTCTCATAAATCACTGGAGGAAGGGCTCCATCGTTGGGGAAGATGGACACATGGTTTAGTTGGATTTGCATTCACAGTATTTTCTCAACCTCATCTACCTGTACGTGAGCCTGAATATTTTCCAGCCTCTTCCAGGTTCAACCCACTCTTACTGCCCTGCTTCAGACCAGGTTCATTTCTTCATATGGTTGCTGGAGTCCTTTCCACTTATACTCCCAGGTGAAACTCATCATATATTACCTTCTCAACTGATTGACATTGTGATGACAGAATTCTAGATTCAAAATGACTACCTTCAGAGCTTTGACATAGGTTTCTGTGACTTTTGGAATTGCCTCCCTGCTGCTAATGAAACCAAACCCATGCCAGCCTGTTTTATGTTCCAAATAATGCATATTCACCTTCTATCTCTTCTGGAAGCTTCAAGATGTGTCTTTTATCCTTGGTGTCTCAAAATTCAAGAAACTGTGTCTATGTATCAGTGCTTTCTCATTGTCTAGTCAGCATGTTTTATCTAAAAAATATGCCTTTCTTTAGTTCTATCAAATTCTGTTAGGTTAGCTTTTCCCCTCCATTTTCAAGGTCTTATATTTTTTCTTACACAAGATTCATATTGACTCATTGATTGAACTTCTAGTCTCTCCTATAATATTTTCTATTTCTTTATCTCTTTTTTGATTTATTCGATTGCTTCAATGGACTTTTTTTCTATTTTTAAAACACAGTCTATTAAAAAATCCAAAAATTTGAACAGAGATAGTTTCTGGGCCAGCGTGTAAGTAGCTTAGAAATTGTCATTCTCAGCCACACAACAAGAATAAAAGCTAAACAAACAGAAAATCAACAACTCTTCTTAGAAACATCATAGCACTGAGGTCACAGGGCAAATGAAGAGACAGAGAATCACTACTCACATCGTCAGACTCACCAACAGGAAGTTCCTTGGGAACCATATCAACTTTTGCTTAATTAATTATTTTTTTTAAATTTTGTTTTATTGCTTAAAATATTACAAAGAGTAGTACATATGTCTCTTTTTTTTTCTTTTTTCCCCCCTCGACCTTCCCCCGGCCTCCCCTACTCCCCAGTGTTTTATGTCCATTAGCTATGCTTATATGCATGCATAAAAGTCCTTTGGTTGAAGAACTAGAGTAATTAAAAAGGCTGGTTAGAATTTCTTTCACACCTGTCTCTATAATTCCCTTGAATTGGTAGACTGAACCTAACCTCCGGAAGTTTCAGGGTAAGAGGCACATGTGGGGAACAGACCTCCCATCTCCATCTTTGAATGAAGAAGGCTTGACTCTGGCATCAACACAGAGGGCAACTCTACCCCTTTCTATGTTCAGTGGATGTGCATCACTTACAACCTTGAGAAAAGTGCTGCTCCAGAAAGGTGTGTGTGCGTGGGTGCATGTGTGTGCGTGTGCGAGCATATGTGTGTGTGTCTGTCTGTAATGACTTGCACAGCTCTTCCATTAACAGTTCTGCCATTAATGGTGTTGATCTTTGGCCCACTTCCCACTGCCACTTCCCATACTTTCATGCAATATGATTAGGGTTTCTGGAGGACACTTCAGGAGAGAGAGGCCTTGTCTCTCCCCTAATGCTATTTCCTATACACATTACAGGTGAGGGTTAGCTCTGATTTACTTATAAATAATTCTAAATGTTTTCCATGTCCTAGAAATTTATCAATATTTTTTACTGGCTCTTAGCTCTCTCTTCTTCCTTTTCTACCTTTTATAAATACATTTTCTTATTCTTTACTGTTACTTTAGTGAGATTTTAGGAATGAGGGGAAACAATCACATGTGCTTCCTCTGCTAACTTGAACTGAAAGAAAGCACAACTTTCCCATGAGCATTTGTATTAAAGAACTTCCTGTACTTTTTAGCAAAGCATAATATTTCATTCAGTACCTACTCCATCATTTATTTACCTATTTTCTGATTTTGTATATCATCTTTTCAGTTTTTATGCTTGGAAACATGATACAATGAATAATATCTATACATGCAGTTTTCGCCTTCGTTTAAATTATTTTCTTTGGATAAATTCCCAGAAATAGGATCAGTGAGTAAAGAAGATATTTATTTTTATGACTCAAATGACTTTCCAAAGGACTTATGCCAATTTACGACACCAACAGCAAATGAGAACAATAGTTTCCATGTGCTTTTTCACCTTTGGTCACTATTTTAAATATTTGCTTTCCTATAACTTTTAACTTTTTAAATTGTTAATCAGTTCATTAAGACTCCAGTTATTACTTTAGCCTGGCTCATTAGTAAAACAAATGATTTTATAAAATAATCTCTTTGATTTCTTTTTTTAAGTTGAAAGCACAGAGTTTATTCTTGATTTTAATGTGCTCATATTTATCTAGAAATTTAAGTAAAATTAATTCCCAGGGAAAAGAAAGAGCTCTTGATTTTATTTGAATAGAAATATACCTGCATCCTTTCTAATGTTGTTGAAAAACTACACAAATAATTGGTTTTAAAGGTGTTTTTTTTTGGGGGGGGGGATGAGGTCCCAATATTACACATGATTTCCAAGATGATTTTATAAGGCAGGCACTATTATTGTCCCATTTTTCAGATGAGAAAAATTAGATCCAGAGAGTTTAAGTGATTTATTTTCAAGGTTCTACACCTAATAAATGACAGCGTATTTCAGCCATGTCCAAATTTCAAAGCAACGTCCTGCACTAGTACGACCTATTGTTTCCCTAATGTATTTGACAGTGTCCATATTAGCCAATCAGGTTAAGTCTTCTTACCCACTCAGTAATTGATTTTAAAAAATATATGAAAATCAACCATGAATGAATAGTCTCTAAATTTTCAAAGGATAAAAGATTTTATACTAGAGGAGACTTTGACATCCTTAGCCTATTTTTCTGGTGTGCTAATGAAAAAGCTTGCTCAATTTAAGACTTCTTTGAGGCATATGCTAACAGGAGGGTTTTGTCTCTTTCAACAAACACAGATATGGTACATTTAAGAATTACATGAAAATCTGCAATTATTCTATCAGCATAGTATTTCCTCTGTCCCAGATAGAACAGTGAACCCTGAAGATTACAGAATGTAAACGGGGTAAGTAAGGTTTTGCCTCTTCTGGCAGAATTCTCTGTGGTCTAGCTCACAGATGCTTCTTAGTGAAGCAGTTTGTCAACCCTGGGGACCTCCTAAATAGGAGAGCAGTTGTGGATCATCCGGTTCCCAATTGTGCACTAGAAGAGTGAAAATGTCATCACATGGACACTACAAGCTGAAATCTCATAAAACTATCAACATGGATGATGTGTCAGCCATGCTATGGAATCATGTCCATATTCATATATTTCAAAATCTTAACAACTTCATCCCCAACTGGAAAAGCAAAGTTTTAAGGTATCATTCAATACTGTGTTTTAAAATTTATGGAAATGAATGTACATTCATTGTTTATTTTCTCACCAGCGATGTCTTAAATTACCCAGGATCTGAAAATTACCCAAATGAAAAGGTTCTAAGAGGAAATAAGTCAACTCTGTTCTTTTGACAATTAAATGAATAAAATGTTTATTTACATGTTGGTGAGTCAACCCTTCAGGAGTGAATATAGGAGTTAAATATTAGTAATTTATTACAAAATTATCTCTACATATTAACTGATACAATTTATGCACATATTTCAGTGAAATAATGAATTATTGGGTAGAACAACATCTACAATTTATATTTGGGGAAGTGTAGGTTATATTTTCATATTGGCTCATACTAAGAGGAGTGAAGATACTTAGTCACACCTATATATAGATATTTAAAAAATTGGATTATCAATCCAGAAAATCAATTTTTTTTTAAATTTACCCCAACACTGGTTCCCTTGTTATATTCTCTTTCTGGATTCATTGAAGGGGTGGGGAGGGGAATAAAACATCTCCAAATATATATTGATACATTAACTATAGGATAAAAAGGATTCTTATTTTCTTAGGAACAGTTTCTAATCTTTCACTCTTTTGACTTCTGCCCCAACTCCAACATCACATGGAAACCCTATGCCAGCCAGGAGGGATCTGAGTTTACCTTCTGTGAATCATGTAAAACAAGCTAGGCCAAATTCTTAAGGGTTAATATGCTAAGCTTCACCTGCCTTCTTTGAGTAAATATTTTAAAGAACATTAACTTATGTCTGTTCTCCTAACTAAAAAGTAATATAGCTTTTGAGACTTGCAAAGTCAGGTAATTGATTCCAAAGGGAATTCATAGGGAAGAATTGCAATTTCCTCTAAAGGAAACACCATGTTTGGAATCTTTAGTAGCTGTCTCTAAGTTATTAACAACCCTATTTATATTTGATAGACAAGTAATAATGTGGTCATCCATCTATAAGACAGCAGATATGAATATATTTCTAACTTTATAAATGAACTTTAAAAGCCCTACAGACAAATTTCATTAAGTAAAGAAATGGAAATTGAGTAAATGGAGTCTTTGGACTTTATTGATGACTAAATCTTTACTTTTCTACAACTCCTAATAAGGATCTTGAATGTTTACTAAATTAAATAAACATTTCCCATGTATGAGATGCAGTGCTCCTTGAGCAAGGTCATGCAGGGTGCTTTTGGGATGCCTGTACGTACACTTTCTTAAAGTTGAGCAAACATCCTATAGGAAGAGCATCAGTCATGGTAGAGTTCTGACCTCACGCAGATGAAACCCAAAGAGGATTCTCTATGATCCACCATCAACCCTTCTTGTTACCTAGACATGTCAAAGGTCAGCAGAATAACATGTTTCAAGACTTCATCTCAACCAATATAATTCGACATTGAATTTCTGATGTTTTAGTCAGTTAGGATAAACAAAGTACTTGATTATTAAAAAATCTCTTTCTTGATATAATGTAGAAATTACCCCTTTTCAGACAAAATTATCTTTCTCTTAAAAAATATAGTTTGGGCTATATTTTTACCCTGAGTAAGAACTTCCAGGCATTCTTGAACATCTGCACATGGACAGTCCCAAGGTTGTCATCAGATCATCTCACATGATGCCTACACATTTAAGAGAAGCTTTCAAATTGTAAAGAAACTGTTTAGCTTAGTGCTGCTAGTATCTTTAAAAGGTCCTGCTTTGTTGCACATGTCAGTTATCTGGTGACATTTATCAAAACTCCTGGAGTGTGGGTTGAAGAGGCAAGAAATAGAAAGAGATTAACTTTAGTTTCAAATAATATTTCTGGTATTGAAACCAAATTAAAAAAACAAACAAACTCCCTTGTATGGCTCACTCACTTCCACACACGTAGAAAATTAAAACGGACCTATAACTTACCCAGCGAACATAAACTGTGGGCTCCCAGCAGCCAGGCTCTTACTTACTGGAAACTACTTTACAAGTGATTATGCTCATTTGAGGGCAGGACAATTTAAGACAAAACATTTGTTGATAGATATTTTGATATCAGAAAATATATTATGCATAAAAGGGTGACCAATTACCTTCAATTTGTATTAAATCATTGCTTCATTCATCATTATGGCATATTGTGTGCTAAGCCCTGGAGACTTTGAGACCTTGAGACACAATGATAGAAAAAAAACCCAAGCTATTTCTTTATGAAGCTAAAACTTATGAAACATACAACACTGAAAAGTTCAACAATTTTCTTTATCTCTTCACCATTAATAAAAATAGAATTATTTTATGTGAAATACATCAATGCATCACTCTATTTTGCTAATAAACAATGAACATCTACTATGCAGTAAGTCGACATCAATGCTTCAGCAATTAAAGATATGATGCTGTCCACCAAGAAATTATCATATAACTGGGAGAAAATGTAATACACAGGAAAACAATGAGGGATGGTATAACTAAACTGAGTAATGATAAATTGATTCTGCTATAAAGCAATAAGCCCAACAAGAAAGCTGATTGTTGGTAAAGAATTTGGACAGTGAGTAAAACTGGGCAAAATGTTAACACAAGTCACCTGGAGGCAATGTGGCCAGGTGATAAATCTGAATTGCAGTCAAGGATGAAAGTAAAAAATTGTGCCCCAGCCAATAATTTAATCAACAATATTTTTAGCACTAAATGCATCTGGAATGTACTAAGTACAAGACCCTGGGGTTATAGGAGTGAGTAAAAAAAAGAAAGAAAGAGTGTACTGGCTAGCTAATAGTTGCCCTGTGTGGGAAGTACTATAAATACCACTGAAAATATTAAGAAAATGATTATCAAAAGGGTAAGTACCTTGTACAAAATTCCTCAAAAACCAAATGGATGTTTTGACATTTAAACTTCAGCCTGTGTCTGAGACATTAGAAGACCTGCTGTTTTCTCCCTTACTGTGCTGACTTTAGGTCAGACCTGTGGAAAAATTAGCTATAATATGAAATAATTCTCCAGGTCAACAGGTAGAAGAACTGAGAAAATATCAAGAAACACACTACAAAGCAATCTGGAGAAAGTTGGCTCATATTATGGCAGGAAGTCATATCTGAGAGTGGGACATCTGCTACTTGGTAGGGCTGGCTGTAAGGTACAAGGGGAGTCCTGAATCAGAAATAGAGACGGACTAGCATGGTCCCCAGGCCTAGGAATTTATTAATTATACAGGCACTCATGGAAGTGACTATTGTCAGAGAGTTCTCTTGGCAATAATATCCTTTTTCTTGACTGTGAAAACTGAAGGATTTGGGTGGAAAATGAGCAAAGGTCACAGATGAGTTAGGGATTAGAATGAATGTGACATGACTGATCGATGGAAGACAAAGGAAAGACCTGTGGGGCAATTCCCAGGTAACATATGCTAATAGCACAGGTTAAGAAGAAGCTGAAAGAGACCATGGGTATTCTTTGTTTTTTTAATGAGTTAGGAAACTCTTAACATTCTGCATCTTTGATTATTTCAGTCTTGGAATGATATTTAAAAATTATTTATAATGTCTTGGAATGATATTTAAAAATTACTTCAAAGAGAAGCCCCATACTATTTATTTAAAATCCATTTTCAAAATTCTTTTAAAAGTAATTACAAGAAGTTATCAGCCTTTGTATCTTGCTGGCTGACATGTCATATAAATCACCCAATGTGTCACTTCTGATAAAAACCCATGTAATCATATTATAGACACAATAACCTAATTTGAAAAACTCAGACAAATGTGATTTCTTTTAAACTTGAATTCAGAAATGCTGGTGAAACTCTACAGAGAATTGTCATATTAATGTGACTTTAAAGACTGTAACATGTTCTTTCAAACCTGAAATCTATTTCCATTTCATACTTTAGATATAAGCTCATAAAAATGTGTTATATAAAATATTTAGAGCAAATGTTGAAAAGAAAGAATGATGTGATTACTTAATTTAGTCTATTTTTACTTGGTTCACTCAGTAATTAGAGTATTTCTGAGGTTCAAGATGTAAACAAGGGTCTCTTCCCTTGACATAGAGTGAGAGCTTATCAATGACCCTGTCTTGACCAAAACAGAGGCATTTAATGGACAGAAGGAAGATATACTCAAAATTGTGTCTACTCGGGTGTGGTTACCAAATTTTGAATTTCACAATCAATGTCAATATCACAAAAGCAAGAATATTGACAGGAGAATTTGACAATCTGAAGGCAGATGGGGCTGGGAATTTGCAGTTCTTTTTTATTATTTTTTACTTATTCTTTATTGATTAAAGTATTATATATGTCTCCTTTTTCTCCCATTGACATCTCCCTAGTCACTCCAACCCCCCAGCACATGTCTTCATCCCCCTAGTGTCTGTGTCCATTGGTTATACTTATATGCCTGCATACAAGTCCTAGATCCAGAGTTCTCAGTTCTAATTTTTAATATATTTTATTGATTTTTTTTTACAAAGAGGAAGAGAAAGGGATAGAGAGTTAGAAACATCTCTGAGAGAGAAACATCTATCAGCTGCCTCCTGCACACCCACTACTAAGGTTGTATTCACAACCAAGGTACATGCCTTTTACTAGAATTAGTAAACCTGGGACCCTTCAGTCGGCAGGCCTATGCTCTATCCCCTTAGCCAAACTGGTTAGCTCCAAAGTTCTCAGTCCTTAATGCTGGAGGCTTACACCTGCAAGGTATATGCTAGAAGTTTTAAACATGATGAAGATGGGGACCCTAGAGTAAAGCTTGGGCCATCCCACCTAAACTATTGTCCTGCATTGAGAGTATTATTCCAGGCTGCTCTTTACAACCTATAAGTATGGATACGTGCTTACAGTCCCATATGTTTTTCCTCTGTGTGTGAAAGTGTTAACACTTAAACCACAGAGCAAGAATATAATCATACTATACAAGTTGATTTGTCTGGGTATACACACACATTAATTCATTGAATATATGAATACCATATTATGTTGTGGTGGGGAAAATATAACCCATGTTTCTCAGAGTCTGACACCTGTTTTGGTTAATCCTGGTACAAAATTCTTCCATTTTCCTTTCTACACAAGTTAAAAAACAAAACAGAGCTCAGTACCTCTGATGAGTAAGTTAAAAGGAGGATGAGGTAAAGGAGGTCATATGTTTACTACCCACAAGATCTCCCATGTTCCTCTCTCTTAGTATAGTGATACTTTTTGTCAAGAAGGAGGGATAATGAGTGATGATAATGTTATCATGATTAGTGGCATAAAGCTTTCTTTTGATAGCTCATTTGATCCAAATACTGCCTCCCTCCCCAAGCACACAAATAATGAGATTAGTTATCCATACAATTTAGCCTCTAGTTTTTCACAAGTCTGAAACAAACAAAAAAAACAACAACCAACAACTTAGCTTTTAAAAAACCCTAATACAATATTTTGATTAATAAAATCACAACACTGAAATCATATCTATGTATTGATGAAATATTCAATTAACTAAAAGGGGATGTCCATTAAGGGGACTAGACAAGAAAGAATCAGGGAGCAAAACTATTATGGTATTTATGCAGCTATGCCAGAGAGTAAGATAATAAATCTAGCAGACCTAAATATTTCTGAAACTAAAATAGACATTGTATTGTGAAGTAATGATAGATCATGTCTATGCATGATCTAAAGAAATTGTCTCTCAAGATGATCCATTCTCTGCCATCACTTAATATTACCTTGGAGTTGTAGTAAAAGTAATGAGACAAGAAAAATAAATATAAAGACAAGAAAGGAGATATTACAAGAACATTTTAAACATCTCCTTTATAAGAAAATTGACCCATAGACACCTCCAGTGACCCTGACTCTTGCCTGAATATGGTTTATTGATTGGGTGTATTGGAAATATGCCCAAGAGTAATCCATTCACAACCTGGGTAGCAGCATCTAATTTATGTGGCTTGGTTCTAACAAATGGGCCAACTACATGAACTTCTTTTTTTTTTTTAAATATATTTTATTGACTTTTTACAGAGAGGAAGGGAGAGAGACAGAGTCAGAAACATCGACGAGAGAGAAACATCAATCGGCTGCCCCCTGCACACCTCCCACTGGGGATGTGCCCGCAACCATGGTACATGCCCTTGACCGGAATCGAACCTGGGACCCCCCAGTCCGTAGGCTGACACTCTATTCCCTGAGCCAAACCGGCCAGGGCTACATGAACTTCTTAGAAAATAGAGAGGAGCCCTAGCCAGTTTGGCTGGATGGATAGAGCATCAGCCGGACTGAAGGGTCCTGGGTTCAATTCTGGTAAGGGCATGTACTTCAGTTGCAGGTTCCTCTCTGGCAGGGGCACTGATTGGGGCATGTGCAGGAGGCAACCAATAGATGTGTTTCTCTCACCTCAATATTTCTCTCTGTCTTTCCCTCTTTCTTCCACTCTCTAAAAATCAATGGAATAATATCCTCAGGTGAGACTTAAGAAAAAAAATAGAGAGGACTTTATTCACTAAAAATGGGGAGAAACAAGAAAGCAAAACAAAACAAAAAACTAGAAGTTAAAGAGTTGTGAATAGAGAAAGACAGAGAAAGTAGGATTACTTGGAGTAATCAGTCCTCGTTCTACACACTTTCCATGGCAGATGTCTATGCTTTGCTTCTTTTTTCTTAGATTCTGTCCGAACTTTTAGTAATATTTTGATATATGATAGTCTCTGTTTCTTGAAACTGAAAGAGCCCTAAAAATCCAGGGTAGAAAAAAATATTTAGTCATCAACAATCACTGGCTGCCCATGATGTGCATTGCATACATTCCCTCACTTGCCCTTTTAGTAATCTAGGCTGTAGATATTATCAATACCAGTCAACAGGGGATGAGAGCTGAATTTAAAAAAAGTACATAAATTGCTCACAGTCACATAACAATGAATAAAGAAGAAAAGATTCAAATGCAAGCATTCTGACACTAGAGTCCATGTCCTTAACTATCTGTAGGGCTTCCCCTTCCTTGCTGATTGTGATAATCTATCTGCAGAACTGAAGAAAATAAAAAACTATAAAAACTACTGTATCTCTTTGATTCTAAAATGTAATCAATTGGAATATTTAAAATTACTTTAGTCATAGGAGTTTACAGAAAAAAATAAAACACTGAAATAATTTCATACTTTCTTCCAGAAGGCAATGACAAAATTTTTATTTGTGCTATTACATATTGCCTTTCTCTATAAAATATAATCAATATTTGAGTCTAGGTGATTTTTGTGTTTATCTAGTCTATAGATATTTCTGAATAATATTTGGCCATTGGCAGTTATGCATGTGTTCATGAGGACTTACTGGTTTTGATAACCTGCATTCATAATTTTTAGGCTTGACACAATAACTTAAAATATTATAGAGAAGACTGGAATTTGTATGTCTAACTTGGTCAAATTTATAGTTTTATTTATCTTCTTGATTGACTTATGTAAGGATGAAAGTAAAGAAACCTTTTCTTGGAAGACATATGGAAACTTTACACATGTATTTGATACCTTGTAATACTCTCTCATGAGGCATAGATCAGTTACAACCACCTCTCTGAATTTAAAAATTGTATGATTCATAGTAGGCATTTAAAAATTAGGGCTACATTAAATTTCTATATAGAAGCATTGTATGTACATACAAGACATTTTGCTTCAATATTTTATCATGTGCAATCATTTCTCAGACAACTGACAATTCCTAACCCAAATTTAATTTAAATTGCAGCTTCATCCAATACTATCAATGCTAATAGTTCACGTGATGGCCAAATGAAATGATGTCCTCTCTGCTGTGATGAAAGCTAGGTACCAACAATGAATACTCCATTATGACTTAGCATTTCCAGTGATAGCCATAGAGAGAACAGTGTTCCTGACATTGATTATAAATCATGCCTGACTTCTAAGACAATAAAATGTGAAGAAACTATGCATTTACAAATGATAAAAATTGTGATGAGAGTGGTCAGGAAGATGACAGTTGCAAAATAAATGTAGAAAAATCAATGTTTCCTTTATGTCAGCAGTTTGAAAAATCATTACATTTTCCTTCGTGGCAGTTGGAAAATGTATTGGAAAATATTATACTATTATAATCTTTATGCTATTATAATAAGAGCCTCGTAATCACAGGAAAAAAAATGCCCTGTAATAACCTCATGAAGCAACTTTCTAGCCTGATAAGGAAACTATGCTCAACAGTCCTTGCCTTTTGCTGGGAACCATGCTAAACACTCCACATGCATAACTCATTTCATCCTCAAGTTCAGCCCATTCTCAAAACAAGTGGGAGATGTATCACTTATAAGAAAAATGTGAGAACTGAGGCTTAAAAACAAGTTGATAAATTGTGAAGCATCAAATCAAGAGTCAAACCTGAAATATTTTGGAAGTGGCCATACTGGGTCTTGAACCTTAAATCTATGTCTCTCTAACTCTGAATTTCCAGTGAATTCTCCATGATTACATTGCTTCAAGAAAAACATGTTAGCTCCGAAAGTTCAGCCAGAAATGTTTTTATAATTAAGACATTATTCTATTACTTACTTGGTTTAACTTTTTAGCAATTATGAATGAAAAAAATGAAAGTAAGAAGAAATTTGATTTTAGTATTTTTCAAATACTTCTCTGAAACATATTCAAATTATCAGAATTTCTTGAGATGATAAACCAGAATCAAAAGCCCATGAGGAACTTTTACATTGTTTCATTGTCAAATTAAGGATTCCAGTTACAGCTTAAAAAAAAAAAAAGTCCTCTTAAATTAAATTACAGAAGTTCTAGAGACTGCTTTCCCTCCTTTTTTTTTTTCAGTTTGAATGAGAAATGCCAATAAAACCTTGATGTTGACACTGATTTTCCACATTTTATTCCTCAAGTTCAGCCCATTCTAAAAATGTGGATTATTGAGTTACATGTGTACTTGACTGGATTTGAAAGCAAAACTATGCAAAACAAAAACACTATTGAATCAGTAACCTAATAAACAGTGGATATGGTTACTTGAGAGGTTTATGGGAATGTCAAATATTTCTACTGTTTTATCCCCATGCTAGTCAGTCACTGCAGACCTGATCCAAGTTAAATTGTTGGCAAAATTGCCTCTTTTCCACCCTGATTAGTTGCCACAGTTGGGAATTACTACAGTCATTATAAATCTGCAACTTCATGTAGAACCATAAGTAGAGCATCCACTTTGCCTTCAAAATACTAGTATGCATACATATTAGCATAACCAATGGACACAGACACTGGGGCAGTGGGGCCTTGCCTGAGATGGGAATGGCTGGGGGTGTCAATCAGGTAATAAGGAGATATATGTAAAACTTTAGACAATAAATAAATAAATAAATAAATAAATAAATAAATAAATAAAATACATTAAAATAAGGAGTCATTTCACCACACCACCAGCTCTCACCATAAATCCATAAAAGGCTTTCTAGAGCTGGAATGTTTTGCTCACATTCTTCTTATAGTGTCCTGGGAGCAATGTCCCTTGGAAGTCAGTGAAAGCTCCAGGCTTGCCTGGGATTGCTGAATGAGAGGTAATCTGAGAAAGAAAAAAAAAAACATTGACAGACACACAATAGAAATACCCATCCAGCAAAGGAGGTGGCAAGGATGGGACTTGGAGTTCCAGCTGCTGTGGCTGATGTCGCAGAGGTGCTTGCTGACCTTGTCATATGCCTGGAGCAGGTTGGTTATTCACCAGTGAATGCATGGTGCACCTCCAGTGCCTTCCTGAGGGTTCCCATTTCCTGTGAACTGGTGGGTTGTAATCCCACCAGTATCTGTAGGTGACAGTGTCCATGCATAAAAATGCCTTCTCAACAGCCATTGTTGAAACCTTGTGAGAGAAAATACCAAGGCTGGTCCTGTTAAATGCTGATACCACCTTCAGATGATCATTTAATGTAACTAATCAATTGCATTGCCTGCACATGGCTTTAAAAGACTTGTAGAATAAAAACAGAAGTATTCATTCAACACATAATTATGAAGCACCTACTACACGCCAAGCAGTGTCCTAGATACTTGGGATATTTCATGAACATGGTAGAAAAGATCCCTGATATTATTAACCTTGCTTTTTGGTAAGAGAAAAAATAATATAATAATTTAAAAAAACACAACATAATAAACAAGCAAATTATACGGTGTGTTAGAAGGTGATAAATACTCAGGTAAAAAGGAAGAAATAGAGCAGAAAAAGATTAGGAAGTATGAGCGCTTGGGGAAGTAGGGAGATTTGGGCAGAGCTCATGTTTATAGAACAATAAATCAAATTAAAAACAAACAAACAAACAAAAAACAACAACAATCTGCAAGCAAACCGTAGGCTTTAAGTACTATGTGATGCAATATGATACTTAGGCTATCTGCATCCCACCCCAGGGAAATCTGATGTCCTTACTGTTGCATCCACAGCAGAGAAGGCGGGATTCTGTTCTCTCCCAATGGGCATCTGCTCTGTGGTCTTAATATTGTTTTTATGAGGCAACTTTAGGTTTATGTCACTTGGAAAGAATAAGAATTCAGACAATACACAAAGGAGCAACCATAGAGATAATAACTGCCCTTTGAGGAAAAATTAGGTGACAGCAGGAGGGATCCGCAAGAAAGTCAGACACAACATGGATGGGGTTTTTATGATGCTAATAAGGCTGACTTTTAGATTGTGTCTCAACGTAAAGGGATGCTCTTTGCATTTCAGAAAAAAAAAATCAAATCAAATTAATCTGTTTCCTTTATAAAGAAGAATCTTGCACAAATTATATATATATATATATATATATATATCAATTAAAATCATGTAAAAAAAGGGAAAAAATTATGTGGAGTGTGTAGCAAGAATATAATTATAAGTATCTTAGTTTGTTCAGGTTACAGTAAAAATATGCCACAGATGAGGTGGATTATGAACGACAGACATTAATTTCTCACTATTCTGGAGGCCTGAAGTCCACTACCAAGGTGTCAGCAGTTTCAGTGTCTGGTGAGAGCCCACTTCCTGGCATCTTCTCATGTAGTGAAAGTGTTGAGGGAGCTCTTTGGGGTCTCTTTTATAAGGACACCAATCCTACTCATGACCTCATCACCTCTCAAAGTTTCCACCTCCTAATACCACAGCATTGGAAGTATGTTTTCAACATCTGAATTTGGAGGACACAGACATTCAATCTATAGTAATAGGACATATTTTTTGTACTTGAAATAAACAAATATCAGCCTTCTGAATAAAAGATCTTGTAGCAGAGATGGTCGTAGGGTACACTTGACCAGAAATTGAAAGACTAAGGCAGTGATAGGGTAAGAACATACTATGGGGACCAGAATTCCTCATATCAAAGATGAAGAAGAACTTTCCTTTTGACATATGACAAAACTGAGTCTCTTGGTGGTTTCTCAAGGTTGGCCTGTGCAAAGTCACAGATTAGTAAATGTGGGAGCCTTCAAGCAATCAAGCAGGTCCTGAACTCCAGGAGGCAATGTCAGGGCTGGCTGTGCTCACATCCAGTCAGCTGGTGAAGGCCATGAGTCTGCATGAAGTGCCCAGTCGATTACCTAGGACACAGCAGACAACTGGAGCTTCATACTCACACTGGCTCTTTTTTACTTCAGTTTCCATGATGGGGACACAAGGTGTGTGTATGGCTAGATGCCCCACACAGGTCCAAATCACTGCTGAAGAACCCAGAGTTAAGGACCACCCCCCTACCCCCCAATCTTATATAGGGGCTGATGGCAAACCTGTCCATCCTCTCCTCCAGAGATAAACATTTAGTAGCTGGGAATGGAAGCAGATCTTTTCTCAGGAAAGGAGGAGGAGTTTTTTTATCGCTTCTATATGAAATGTGAATAAATCTAAGCACATTGCTATTGACATAAAGACATTTGTGCGATTACTCCATAAGTGTCTCCTAACAAACCACCTATGTCTCACCTCTACTAGACTTCTGGCAAAATGTTCCCATTCTCTCAGCCATTCTGGTCAATCTGACTGATGAGGCTGGGGCCTGATGCACCTGGTATGTCTTGTGCAGCATTTAATACAATCAACTGGGTTGCAAAAGTTATAGAAATTCTGGTGAATAAATATACATTGCATGGAATATAAAAAGTGCTTGAGAATATTGAACGGAACTGGTGTTTCACTTTGTGAGAGGGAGGTATGTATATTTTTTAATTGATTCTACTTACTTAACCATGAAGCTTTCATGAATTGGAACTTTGCCCACAAACTCATATGGATTGCTTTAACCTGGTTATATAGTGACCATTTATATTAAACTTTTAGGTTGGCTTTGAGGAAAACAAGATCTAAATATCCAGAATCATACTCACTCCATAAGTATTTATTAAGAGTTTACGATGCACTAAGCATATTATTAATCATGTGAAGTCATCAAACCCTTGCTTGTTAGTGTTTATATATAGATACAAAGGCAGTGAGGCAAGTAAAACAACAGAGTGTAACACAAGTCAATCATGCCACAAAAACCTTACAGAAATATGCCTCTTGTTTGTTTGTTTGTTTTAAATCTTAATCATTCTTTAGCCAGGAGGTGTTATTTACCCATGTCATTAGGTTCTACTACCTTTATTTAATGCAAAATTTTCTTATCCAGCCTAGAAATTTCTCAAATGTCTACCCATCATTTTGAGAATAAAGTTAAAACTTTTTCCTATGACATAACGAGCCACACCTCTCAGCCTCTCTCCATCCCTAACTTACAGTTTCATCTCGTCCCCTATTCCCCTTCACTTCTCTTGTTCCGGAAATGAAATGTGATATCTCCTTCCTTTGGGCTTTGCAATTACTTTTCCTGTGTCCAGAATATTTGTTTTCTCTTGAAGAGTGGTGGGTTTTTTCTCTTACTCTTCAAGACATTTTGATGTCATTGTCCTTGACTCTTCCTAAAATCCTTCCAAAATTACGTTCCTTGTGCTCCTCATATTTTAAACTTGCTTCTAGAATGCACTTCTATCTATAACTACTTTTAAATGTTCATCTATTTTCCTAGAATGTGAGGTTATTGAAAGCAGGACCCATATTTTACCTATATTTATATTCACCATTTAAGACAGTACACACACAATAGATAATTCATAAATGTGTATTTAAAGAATGAGTAAATGAAGGCTGCAGAGTAGAAGAGGCCTTCTTGCCTCATCTGTAGCATACAGCTTCCCAGGTCTGCCCCAAACCCAATCTCCCTTTTTCTCATAATAATGGGATTTCCTGAGACAAAGGACTTCCCATCTAAAAACTAAATGTGCCAGCCTCTCTTGAATAAAACTGCTACATGGATAGGTCTGGGCCAGTGGAATAAGGTGGAAGAGATCTGTGAAATGTTGAGGACATCTCCAACTTAAAGGAAAGCCACTTGTCGAAATTCTGCTTCTTTTTCTTCATGTGCTCTGAAAGCCCCACATGGCAGTGACTCAGATTATACAGGATGCGTTGAACCAGCAAGAGTAAAAGACTAGGTGTCTTTCCATGAATTCATGTAGCAGAACCCCACACTCAGACCCTCAGACCACCACCCACCTCCATGTGGTTATTAAATGAAGAAAAAAGCTTCTTTTATAATAAGACTGTGTGTGGGTTTCTCTGTGGTTGTAGGGGTCAACTTCTCTCAGGATGGAGGAGTCATCTCCACATCGCTCTAGACAAGTTTTTATTGAACTTCTGCTTGAACACTTCCAATGAGTTCTCCACCCCACAAGGAAGCCTCTTCCATTGTTGGAAACTCCACATATCAGAAAGTGCTTATGCTTCCTTATAATTTCTACCAGTTGGTTTGGCTTAGAGTCTAAAACTGCATAGATTATGTGGCAAAGCCACACTTTATGTAAAGAATGCTATCATCATTCTAATAGTCTACATTTTCCTAGATTATATAATCATGATACTCTGCACCACTCCTGTGACTGGTTTCTGAGATAATTTTTACATTTTTCATCAATTTTTTGACATTTGCAGTTTGTTAATATCTGTCATTAAAGGCAACTTTATGAAATGATCTAATATAATAAAAGAGAAACATGCAAATTTGACCGTTACCACCAGCCAATCAGAGCGGCTGTATGCAAATTAACCCAGCCAAGATGGAGGCCAACAGCCATGGATCTAGAGCAAACCAAAGGCTTCTGTTGCAACTGCCTGCCTAGGCTGGCTGAGCCTCTGCTCACGGCCAGGCCCACCAGCCAATCAGAGCGGCTGTATGCAAATTAACCCAGCCAAGATGGAGGCTGGCAGGGTGGCTCTGCACTGGGAGCCTCCACGGCCGGCCGGCATAGCTGTGCCAGGTGTGTCAGTTCAGTGGGAGGGGGGGTCTGGCCTGGGGCCTCCTCGGGACGTCCAGGAGCGCCTGTCCTGGGTCCACTGCCTGGCTCTGCCTCCGGGAGCCTCTGAGGAGTATCCAGGAGCGCCTGTCCCGGGTCCACTGCCTGGCTCCACCCCCTGGGGGCGTCCCCGGGGCATGCAGGAGCACGGGGCCTCTGCAGGGTGTGCAGGAGCAGCTGTCCTGGGTCTGCTGCCTAGCTTTGCCCCCCGGAGGCCTCTTCGGGACATCCAGGAACGCCTGTCCTGGGTCCACTGCCTGGCTCTGCCCTGGGGGCCTCTGCAGGGTGTCCAGCAGCACCCGTCCAGGGTCTGCTACCTTCATCCGGCCCCCAGGGGCCTCCACAGGGCGTGCAGGAGCGTCTGCTGCACAGTGCGGAGAATCCGAAGCCAGTTCACTGCCCAGCTCCACCCCGGGTTTGTTTGCTCAGCACCAGCGTCTGCCCCTGGCTTGCCACCCAACTCTGCACCAGGTGTGTCCCCTCAATGGTGTGGGCCCACCAGGCGTATGCAATCGTGGGCCCTCCGGTGGGAAACGTCCAGGCCTGCACTCACCAGCCTTCTCACCCCCCAGTGCATGAACCCTGAAGGGGCTGTGGGCAGCCTGAAAATGGCTCTCAGCCCCTCACCCAGGCTGGCCAGGCATGCCAGCAGGTGGACATCCCCCCCCCGAGGTGTCCCAGACTGCAAGAGGGCACAGGCTGGGCTGAGGGACCCCCACCCCCCGAGTGTATAAATTTTTGTGCACCGGGCCCCTAGTATAAATATAGTCTGAAATGGACACAGGGACTGATAGTATCATGCACATAAACGGCACTTTGCGTTTTCCATCTATTCAAGAGGAATTTATGGAGTGCCTACTAAATGCTGGCCATCCCTTCTTATACTGGAAATGAATAAGACAAGTCCTGCCTTCTAAAAGGAGAACCACACTGAGAGTGATTTTCTTTCAAAGCCATTAGATCTGATAATACTGGCTCTGCTCTGGCAGAACACTGCTCAAATGGGAACCTTTCTCTGCCCATAGATATCAACAGAACTCAGCTTTTAAAACAAATATAGACTTTTGATTGATTTCAGAGAAGAAGGGAGGGGGACAATGATAAAGAGAATAATTGATCAGTTGCCTCCTGCATGCCCCTGACTTGGAATGGAGCCCACAACCTGGGCATGTGCCCCGATGGGGAATCAAACTGTGACCTCCCGATCATAGGTCAATGCTCAACCACTGGGCCACATTGCCTGGGATAGAACTCAGCTTTTAATGCTGAAGTTTCTCCTAAACATAATCTTATCCTACATAATAAAAGGCTAATATGCAAATCAACCAAACACTGGAACGACCAGTTGCTATGACATACACTGACCACCAGGGGGCAGACGCTGAATGCAGGAGCTGCCCCCTGGTGGTCAGTGCGCTCTCACAGGGTGAGCACTTAGCCCAAAAATCAGGCTCACGGCTGGCAAACACAGCTGTGGTGACAGGAGCCTCTCCAGCCTCCACAGAAGTGCTAAGGATGTCCAACTTATGGTTTAGGCCCGCTCCCCACTGTCAGTCAGACATCCCCCAGAATCCTGGGCTCCCAGACTTTGAGAGGGCACATGCCAGGCTGAGGGACTCCCTGCCCCCCTCTCTAAGTGCATGAATCTCAAGCACCAGGCCTCTATTACTGTAATAAGATTAAATCTATTAAAGACAAGATGATATGTATATACATATATTGACATTTCCAAAGATTTTTCAGGACAAATACTTCTAAAAGTATCTGAACACCCATCATCAGGTTTGTGTATTCTTAACATATGCCTTTTTAGTAACAGTATGTGGTACAAACTGGAACATAAAGAGTCATGTTATTCCAACCTTGATAGACGTCTTTTAAAATTGTGCCTGTTTTTCTAGTCAGCATAAATTTAGGGTATCTCTATATATAAAAGCCTAATTGTCTGGCTGCCAGGGGGAAGATGCTCAACAGACAGGCATGGAATCATGGAACAAACTGATGAATCTCAGAGAGAAGGGGGAGAGAGGAGGGTGGGAAGAGGTTAACCAAAGATTTTATATGCATACTCGAGGCCCAGTGAACAGATTCATGCACCGACGGGGGTCCCTTGCCCAGGCCTGCAGGGATTGGGCCAAAACTGGCAGTCTGACGTCCCTTCTAGGGGTCCCAGATTATGAGAGGGCACAGGCCAGGCCATGCACCGGACCTCTAGTAGGATATAATGTTCTGTTTCCTAATCATACTATGTATTAATATATATATGTGCTGGGGGTATTCTATCCAGTGATCCCCCAGTTCAGTTTTGGGAGAAACTTAACCTCTATATACTGGTGACTCCGTTAGACAACCTCCTGATTGATCACCTCTAATGGGTGCTGTGGTTGAAAATGTTCAGTGTAGAGCATCCCTGTAAAAATCTATTCATTGAACAATCCTGCGATTAACTGAGAGCACGTAGGCCCCACTTAGCACTGGCTTATGTTCCAATAATTTATCTTTAATGGGTTTCTTTTTATTCTGTTATAGGAAAAAATGCTACACTAAAGAGGTTTATTTAACCCACAGTTATCTAAGCTGCAGCGCAAAAATTTAATGGCATCTATACCATGCCTCTTATGGAAAATAAGCCAGAAGCAAAGTGATAGACAGTGACACCAGATGAGCCCTAGTAGCAGTGGAGGGGAGATGCAAAGATGTGTCCAAATTCATACTCTCTTGTTGTCCATACCCAAGAATGATGATGTGCTGTCACCTCACGAGTTCATGAAAACTGCTCACAAAAAGAAGTTTATGCTGATGCAGAGTCTTCTTGCTTCTTTGATCTTCATTGAAAAAGTGTAAAAAGAAGTTTCATAGTTTTGACAATTCTGCTGCAATATAAACAACCATGAGATAATGATAAGATCCCTCAGTAGCACCAATAGACCATGCTAGTCAAGGCATCATCTAGCAGGTTCTTGTTTAGGTCATTTATTATCACACACCTTCATAACATTTAACCTGAATGTAGTAGTATTCTTTAAGTTACCAAAGAAATTATATTATATTATATATATTAATTATATTATATTATACTAGGGGCCCGGTGCACAAAAATTTGTGCACTCGAGGGGTGGGGGTCCCTCAGCCTGGCCTGTGCCCTCTTGCAGTCTGGGACACCTCAGCGGAGATGTCCACCTGCTGGCGTGCCTGGCCAGCCTGGTTGAGGGGCTCGGGGCCATTTTCAGGCTGCCCACAGCCCCTTCAGGGTTCATGCACTGGGAGGTGGGAGGGCTGGTGAGTGCAGGCCTGGACATTTCCCACCAGAGGGCCCATGATTGCACACACCTGGTGGGTCCCCACCGCTGAGGGGACATACCTGGCACAGAGCTGGGTGGCGAGCTAGGGGCCGACACTGGTGCAGGATCCCTCAGTGGGGCCCTGCTGCTGAACAAACACACCTGGGGTGGAGCCGGGCAGTGGACTGGCTTCGGATTCTCTGCACTGTGCAGCAGACACTCCCGCATGCCCTGTGGAGGCCCCTGGGGGGCGGATGAAGGTAGCAGACCCTGGACAGGTGCTCCCGCATGCCCCCGAGGAGGCCCCCGGGGCAGACCAGGCAGCAGACTCAGGACAGGCATTCCTGGACGCCCTGAGGAGGCCCCCGGGGGGCAAAGCCAGGCAGCAGACCCAGGACAGCTGCTCCTGCACACTCCGTGGAGGACCCGCTCTCCCGTACGCCTGGTGGAGGCCCCTGGGGGGCAGAGCCAGGCAGTGGACCCCGGACAGGTGTTCCTGGATGCCCCGAGGAGGCCCCAGGCCATGCCCCCCCCCCCCACTGAGCTGACACACCTGGCACAGCTATGCTGGCCTCGGAGGCTCCCAGTGCAGAGCTGCCCTGCCAGCCTCCATCTTGGCTGGGTTAATTTGCATACAGCTGCTCTGATTGGCTGGGAGGCATGGCTTGGCTGGTGGGCATGGCTGTGAGCAGAGGCTCAGCCAGCCTAGGCAGGCAGTTGCAACAGAAGCCTCTGCTTTGCTCTAGTTCCATGGCTGCCAGCCTCCATCTTGGCTGGGTTAATTTGCATACAGTTGCTCTGGTTGGCTGGGAGGCATGGCTTGGCTGGTGGGCATGGCTCAGGTGTCTCGGGTAATGGTCAATTTGTATATTATATTATATTATATTATATTATATTATATTACATTATATTATATTATCAGAGCGGCTGTATGAAAATTAACCCAGCCAAGATGGCAGCTGGCAGCCACAGAGCTAGAGCAAATAGGAGGCTTCCATTGCACCAGCAAAGGAGTTGAAACTGCTGCCTAGGCCAGCCAGGCCTCTGCTCAAGGCAACAATGTTTCAATTATAGAAGCCATGGAGTTGAAGCAAACAGGAGGCTTCGTTGCCTGCCTGGGCCTCTACTCAAGGCAACAGAGTTTCAATTATAGAAGATAAACAAACCCCAGAAACCTGATTTCAAGCCAGCTTTGCTGGGACGTTGGGTCAATGGGAGCTGTGGGCAGCCTGGAAATGAGCCTCAGCCCCTCACCCAGGCTGGCCACATCTCCTTGGGGTGAGGGTCCCAACTGGAGGCTTGGCCAGCCTGCAAACAGCCCCTCACCCAGGCTGGCCAGGCTGGCCAGCAGGTGGACATCCTCCGAGGGGTCTCAGAGTGCGAGAGAGCACAGGCCGCGCTGAGGGGGGTACCCCCCGAGTGTACAAATTTTTGTGCACTGGGCCCCTAGTGGAATAATAAAAAAATCACAGGAAAGAATTATTAGCTTTAAAAAACATAAGCTCTAAATTCACTAGTTGTCCAAATCTCTACTTTTTATTTCATTAAATATCCAACAAGTGAGCTAAGTGACTGTCCAATTAATTAGGGAATGTAAATCAACAAATATGGAAGATAAAAAAATTCAAGAGCACATTTTTGTTCTTTTGTTTACTAAAAAGAATTTTCAAGCAACCAAATATTTGGGTGATGACAAAATATCACATTGTAAGCAACTGGTAAACTTGGTGGCCTTGGGAGAATTTTCTTTTGTTATCATAAAGTGTTGTAATTACTGGTAGTCACTGCAAAATATCAACCTAGACCATCTTTATGAAAGTTTCTAAAATCACAATGTTGAATCCAAAAAAAAAAAAAAAAAGCTGCGAGAGTGAACAATGATGGTCTCACATGTCCACACTGGCAGAAGTGCATGCATGAGGAAATCTTTATCTAAGCTAGTTTGCTCCTACTCTGCTAATGATGCCAAAACACATCAAGAGTTGTAGAGAGCTGATAGTGCACAAAGCAAGGCAGTTATCTCAGATTCCTGGACCAGAGCTCAGCTCACCTCAACCAACCCCCAAAAACCATCTAATACACTGTCCTCCTACACACACTTAGTTCTTGGAATCAAATTGGTGAGGTGAGGAGAACCATCTTCATTTGCCAGGAAAATGCACTTCAAAAACAGCGCCCTACCCCTCTCCACTCAAAGCTCTGGTGCTTAGCTCTTGGCCCGCTGCCTAGAGAGCATTGTTAGTTCCCATAAAGCGATATTAACACAAGATATCAGAATTTACTACTCCAAAGGCATCTGCTATTTGTCAGCTGTCATTCCATATTAGTTTCTCATCTGGATGTCGATGGCAAGTTATTCTAGGGACAGTGACAAAATATGGACTGCTGGCCAGTGTCACATGTCTGTGCTTTGCTCAGTGCCTCCACTTTGAAATACCACACCTTTAAAGTTTCTTCTACTTTAAATCATATGCTTGCTTTGGGTTCACACATTGATTTTCAAGGTCTACTATGACTGTTGAAATTCTGCATGCATTTTTTTAAGAGTTGCAATGATAACAGCTGCATATTGCTATTGCTACTTAACAGCCTTTGCCCTGTCTGTAGTAGCTTTGATTTTCTGCTCACAAAAGCTGTCAAATATGTTTAGAAAACTATTAGAACCACAGAGAAAATCATAGGGAAAGAGGTGTTTTGAATATGCTTGGCTAGACTGTAGAATGTCATCCAGGTCACCCTTGCTCTTCCTTCTTAACCAAGACTTTGATCCATCGATGGGAAATTTGATTCTAGAGGTCCATGTTTATTTCCCACCATGTAAAGAAATGATAAACAATAAAGGATGTTTATAAAAGTAGGTAAGAGGACATGTTAATGTTGGCCTGATTATTATTCTTAGCCATAAGCAAGTGACTGAAGGTTTTTAATGGGAAAACCATTAGAGAGAAGGGCTTATAGAGAACATAAACCACGTGATAAAACAAAATAACCAGACTTTATCTCTTAATACAAATTAGAGACATTATAATGTGCCTGGTATTTATCTCTGTGCATTGACAGTCAAATGAATTTTGCTTTGTTCTTTACATTTTTCTGTATTTTCCAAATTTTCTTTAATAATGGGGCACTTGGAATTCTTATTTTGAAAATATTTGTTTATTTTAACTAAAGATATTTAAAGAGATTCCACCTAAACTGAAGCTTGAAGAAACATAAAATCTGTAATGAAAATTAGAGTCACTGATCCACGACAATTTAACGTATTTTCTAGAAAGCACATAAGACATCTATTTAAAAAGGATAATGAAACACTTCTAATTCATAAACAAATAATTAAGAGTAGCTAAGTATTACTCTTAAATTAGCATCTTTCTAGTCTTCATTTTGTTGTATGTATAGTTTAAAGCAAGATTTCAGATTTTTAATGTTTTCTACTTAAATGGGAATAAAATGTTTATCATGATAAAAATATAAACATATGAGGCCTTAAAGATAGAAATTGCATCCTACAATTTTCTTATGTAAAAATTAAGATGCAGAGGACCAGAGAGGTGCTTAATTTGGCAATAACAGGACCAAAGTTCTCTCAATTGCTCTTGATTCAATTATGCTGGCTCCAAATCTTAAAGCTTCTTTCTATGCAGTAGTCACCAATTAAGATCCTAAAGGCTTTGAGATAGGACAGGATTAGGCCTAGTCATTCATCATATGCTTGTTCAAACACTATGAATAATGGACATGTGGGCCCACACAGGCACAATTACACACCCACAATAAACACAAATGCTCTCACCAAACACACTTCAAGAATTCATTTCTAAGACTACACACATGTTTGGAAATGGAGATAGGTACAAACTCTCCAGAGATGTAATTTTACTAGAGGGAAATCTAACCTTGAAGTTGTAAAGAGCATAGAGTTTACTCTTTGAAAATTGGCTCTCTCTAAAGGTAATTGGATAGAGTCTTTTGGGCCAGTCCTAAGATTTACCCACTGCCTCTCTTTTGCCATACAGATATAGTGTCTTGGTGGTCTGTCTGATATGGTGGAGAAAGGAAAGACTTGGAAACTGGGCAAAGATGATATCCAAGCCTGCTCTTGAACATGTCACCTCTCTGAACTTGCTTCTGACAAATGAGGATAATATTATACAGAAGATATAAATATTTGTCATCCTCCCCCCCCAAAAAAAAATTCATATGTTGAAGCCCTAATACCGAGGAACTCAGGATGTAAATATATTTGGAGATAGGTTCTTTAAAGAGGATATTTAATTAAAATGAGGCCATTATGCTGAGACCTAATCCATCAGGACTGTGTCCTTCTGAGAAGAGGAGATTAGGATATAGACACACACAAAAAGACAACCATATGAAGACACAGAGGGAAGACAACCTGTGCACATTGTCTGTGCATGTCTTGGTCTGAAAACAAAGAAGAGAAGCCTCAGGAGAAATCAACCCTACCAACACTTTAATTTCAGACTACTGTTCTCTAGAACTCTTACAAAATAATTGTCTGATTTTAAAGCCACCCAGTCTGTGGTACTTTGTTATGGCAGCCCTAGCAACCTAGTATATAGCCTTAAAGAGCGTAAGTGCTCAACAAACCAAAGATATTATCTTAATGATTATTATTAATTCTACATCAGTATAGAAGGGCATCCACTCTGAATTATGTGTTTAATGAGCAGAGATGAGAGATCTATGCAACTCAAATCATAGCCTATTTTATTCACTTCCTGTTTATTTCATCTTTGCTAAGCTAAAAATTTCCTGTTTTTGCAGAAAGTTTATTATTATTAACTACAGAGGTATTTTTATTCGACTTTTTTTTTCTCTCTTATAGGGGAAGGAAATAAAATTGAACCAGGAAGACAAATATCATTCACATATTACATAAGAATCTGAGCCAAAAGATAAGCAAATCAACTATATCATAAAAGCATAAACTCAGCATATGAGTTATTGTGATCTAACTTGGAGCAATAGAAAGCTCGTTCCAAGATTTTAGTAAATCATTTTACCACAGTGGACTTTGGCTGCCTCATCTCTAAATTATGGAGTTAGGTTTCATCTCTAAAATCCCTTCAATCTCTGATTGCATGATTCAGTATTTAAGACTACATAAAGCAGCAAAAGAAAAATATTAACTGATACTCTGATGGTGACATTTCCTAGAAAGGAAATGCAAAAACTGAATAAAGAGTAAAACATGGAAGATTGGATGTGGGGAAATGAGAAACCACCTTTCGGTCTTAAAAAATTGTGTTAATTGATGAATAATTTATGAAATAAAAAATATATCACATTATAGTTTCTACAGTTGTTCTTAGACATTTTTTAAGGTTTATTATATAACTTCACTCATCATCATTTTTTGATACAGAAAGACAGCTTCTCATTTAGAAAATGTTATTCCCAATTAATGAAAATTTACTAGTTCAATACATATAAAATACGTAGAACTGTATATGTGTGTGTGTATAAATGAACACATGTATACATATAAATAGATGTATAGTTACACATATACCATATTGAAATTGATATTATCATAAACATCATAGATATCATCATGATGAAATAAATTATATGTAACTACAGGCCTGGTGCATGAGATTCATGCCCTCTCACAGTCTGGGACCCCTCGCTCCCTACAGCCCAGCCCACCTGCAGCGGAGGCAGGAGAGGCTCCCACCACTGCAGCTGCGCTCGCCAGCCATGAGTCCAGCTTCTGGCTGAGTGGCACTCCCCCTGTAGGAGTACACTGACCACCATAGGGCAGCTCCTGCATTGAGTGTCTGCCCCCTGGTGGTCAGTGCACATCATAGCGACCAGTCATTCCACCATTCAGTCTATTTGCATATTATACTTTTATTATATAGGATGATATATACATCACACGCATTTTAGAGTTGAATAAACCTGAGCTAAAATCTGGACTTCCTATTTATATGTACATTTCATTAATTAAAAAATTATTTGCAGCCCTAGCTGTTTTGGCTCAATGGATAGAGCGTCAGCCTGCGGACTGAAGGGATCCAGGTTCTATTCCAGCCAAGGGCACATACCCAGGTTGTAGCTCAATC
>PVJC01022124.1:0-27676 GCA_004026665.1 Murina feae | reverse complement strand
GCTGGGTGGGGGGCACAGCCTTAGGCCCCCTGGCCTGGGGCCAGGGTGGGGGGGCATGGTCTGAGGTCCCCCGGTCTGGCACCAGGGAAGAGGGTGTAGCCTGAGTTCCTCTGGCATGGTGCCAGGGCGGGGGGAGCAGCCTGAGGTCCCCTGTCAAGCCCCATGCAGGAGGTGGGTGGGTGTGCAGACTCAGGTCCCTGCTGATTGCTCCTTAAGGCTCATTATGGGAACTTAGCCTCAGCTGTGGGTGCAAATTGACTGGAGTTACGGTCAATTTGCATATTCCCTCTTTATTATATAGGATAGGGTGCGGAACGCAGAGATTCGGGGACTGCTGGGACCGCTCGGATGCAGGGCTGACTGGCAGCCACTGCTGTTTGCTCTCCCTGGCATTTCCTGAGACCCCACCCCACCCAATTTACAACCCCACCCAAGCTGTGCACATTGGCTTTTGCATATGAATGGCCTGTGCTTTCACTACCTAGAACCTAACAAACTGCAGCTGGGTTAGAGAGCCCCAGAGCTTCCAAAAGAAGGCCTAAGGCTTGACAGCAGCCTGCACTGCTACACAGCTGGGCCTCATTTGGGCACCTCCAAACTCCAAACAAAGAGAAGGAATCTGCAGATGTCTCTGTAGCTCCTGCTGGGTGGCCTGAGGCAAGGCTGACTTTGCATCTCCTTGGAGATCCAAGAAGCGGTGTACCCAGGGGTCAGAGTGAGACCTTACCAGGTTAAAAGGCTTCACATCCATAAGAGACACACTCAAGGGACAGACTCAGTGAGCACCAAAGCCCCACTGAAGCAAGTCCTGCCCCATAAGGGTGTTTCCAGCACAGCAGCTCTCCCATTGTAGACACAGCTGGTCCTCACAGCCAATCGGCCTTGTGGTCAATTTCTCCCAGTGATACCAACAGCAATCAAGGCTTAACTTCAACAAAACTGTGCACACAGCCCACAAAGGGGTGCATCAAGAGTGTCTACCTCAGATAATTAGGGAGGCTGAGCCACTGAGCCCTATAGGACACCTAGCACACAAAGCCACTCTATCAACATAAGAAAGCAGCCAAAATGCAGAGACAAAAAAAAAAAATATCTCACAAACAAAAGAAATGGAGGAAAGCAAAATACTGGATATAGAATTCAAAAACCACAGTTATAAAGTTACTCAAGAATCTTCTAGAAACCTCTGAGAAATTTATTGAGACCCTCAAGGATATGAAAAAGGACCAATTAGAAATTAAGCATACACTGACTGAAATAAAGAATAATATACAGAAATCCAACAGCAGAGTAGAGGATCCCAAGAATCAAGTCAAAGATTTATAATACAAAAAACACGCAACTAGAAAAGAAAAAAGAATCCAAAAATATGAAGATAGTGTAAGGAGCCTTTGGGACAACTTTAAGCAAACAATATCTGAAGTATATTTTTTCAATTTTATTCAGTATTAAAGTAACCCCGGGGAGGAATTACATGGTCTAATTAAAAGAAAAGAACTCTAAATGTATTGTGCATCTAGCTGATGGCATTTAACAGATGAGGAACAGATGAAGCTCAGGATAGTTAAATAAGTAACCTAAGGTCAATGCTGAAGTCACTGAAATTGGGATTTTTTCCCCAACCACCTTATCGACCTGCTGTCACTCAGATGAACCCCAGAGTCAAAAAATGCGGACTTAGTCCTCTGTCTTTCCTTCTTCGCCTTTTCTGCTGCTCACAACCTTGCGAGTTGCTCAAATGAAATAAAACACTGTGAAAACAATGTTCACGATGCCTGACACATAGGGAGTCCTCAGCAGCTGAGATGAATTAGATTGGTGCTTCCTTCCCTCTTTCCCTCTCCTAGATATTTACCCAAAGACTAATGCGAATGGCATTCTACCGAACACCACTGCCTCTGGACTTGGGGAGATTACATGTTCCCCTGATGTTTGCAGGAGAAGCACATCTAAAAACTTCCATTTCTAAAAGCTGTAAACCCAGGCGTGGGAGTAAGTAGCCTGCCACATTCATGCGTGTCCTCCTGTTTGCTCCTTTTGCTTGGGGAGCTAGGCGGCCTCTTTGTACAGGTAGTCATTAATTTAGAGTCGGAGAGAAAGAAAGGGATTCAGAGAGAAATGACTCATAATTGCAGTCCTCTATTAGTATGTTTTTCTCTGCAACTTGGAGCTGAACGCTGTAAAACGTATTTGTTCCCAGTGTAATTTAAATGTGAATTAAGCCTGAGGACAGGCTTTTGAGTACAAGGCTGCTAGTCACGTGTTTGGAATTGCTTGAAAATGCCCATCTGATGGAAAATGCCTCCTCTCCTGCTAGTAGGGGCACTCTTTAAGGTAATAACTTTGATATCAGCTCTGCCATTTTAATGAGCTGGCAACCTCTGGAAACTTCTGAGAACTGCAGTTTTTCGTCTTTAAAATGAGAGGAACTCAGCCCCAGCTGGTTTGGCTCAGTGATAGAGCATTGGCCAAAGGGTCCTGGGTTCGATTCTGGTTAAGGGCATATGCCTGGGTTGTGGGGCTTAATCCCCAGACGAGGGCATGCAGAAGGCAGCTGATCAATGATTCTCTCTCATCATTGATGTTTCTAGCTCTCTCTCCCTCTCACTTTCTCTCTGAAATAAGTAAATAAGTAAGTAAGTAAGTAAGTAAATAAAATAAGATGAGAGGAACTCAAACTCAAGGTCCACAGCAGGCAAGTGAGGGAGTCTAAATGATGCTAATCGGGAAGGTTATGCCCAATCTATATGGCCAGTGGCCTCTACTAAGTTCTGTTGAAAAATGTGA
Organism: Murina feae; assembly: GCA_004026665.1. Lineage (NCBI taxonomy): Eukaryota > Metazoa > Chordata > Mammalia > Chiroptera > Vespertilionidae > Murina > Murina feae. The sequence continues at coordinate 24,889 of PVJC01022124.1, read as the reverse complement.
GATGGATTGCATTACATGCTGAAACAATAATATTAGATATAGTGGGTTTAAGAAAATATATTGTTTAAATAATTTGTGTTTCTTTTTACCTTTTAAAACAAGACTACCAGAAAATTTTCAATTATATTTGTGGCTCGTTTCTGTGACTTAGATTATATTCCTATTGGGCAGTGCTATTCTATATTAAGACTGGCTGTTGGAACTAATTTCTAATTTGAATTTGATTGCTTACATTAGCCAGGATCAACAATCAAGTGTTGAGAAATGCCTGCATGTATTTAAAATCATGTATTGTCAGATGTCTAAGTAACCTTACAAAATTCAAGGTTGCCCTAACTGTTTTGGCTCAGAGGATAGAGTGTCCGTCTGAGGACTAAGGGTCCTGGGTTCGATTCTGGTCAAGAGCATGTACATGGGTTGCGGGCACATCCCTAGTAGGAGGTGTGCAGGAGGCAGCTGATCGATGTTTCTCTCTCAGCCATGTTTCTAACTCTCTAGCCCTCTCCCTTTCCCTCTATAAAAAAAACAACAAAATATATTTTTTTAAAAAATTCAAGGTTAACAGCAATGCAACAAAATCCACTGAGAGGTCTGCTTGCATCTCCCCCACAATGCTCCAGAGCAGGAGTCACTGGGTGGAGTTGTACAGTGGTGAACAGGGTCTACCAGTGATCACAATGGTCAACCACCTGAATGCTGTGGGTACGGTTTACAGTCACATGGTACCCAGAAGGGCGAAGGGTGTGGTGGGTAAAAGCTCATATAACTGTCATTCATTCCTACATTTACTCAAATACTCATTGAGTACCCGACGGGAGGGAAGGCAAAATGCTATTTCCCATGGAAGTTATAAAGTAGAATGAGATTGAGGTTTTGCCTTTAAGGAATGTACTGTCTCCAACAGGAATAGGAACATTTCTTGAACTCTTCCATCATGCCAGGCTACTGTTCTGAGCATTTTTACGTGTAGTAGCTCTTTAGACCGTCACAACAAATGTCGAGGTCACATGTTTTTACTCCATTTCCCATTATAGAAATAGAAAGCTGAAGCAAGAAGGGAGTAAGGCACTTGCCTATTGTCCTGGAACATGTGCTCAGTTGGAGAGATGAGTGGAAGTCCCTGGGAGGAGGTTGCATGCTCACTGGGCCCAGTAAGGACCATACCAAGGAACAGAAACTTGAGGTGGGTGCACAGGTCTGGGGACGAGACAATCTGTGGAGAGTAATGGGGACAAGGAGGGAAGCATGGAGCCAACATGGCACAGAGTTGGTGCTTCATACATATCTGTGGGATAAAGATTTGAGGAGAAACAACAGTTATAAAAACACACAGATAGTCTACTGGGACTACATCGCTGAAGGTCTGGAAGGCCAAGTGAAGGCGTTAAGTCATTATATCAGTTTTGCATCCTGGGTCCCCATCACCACCACCTGGCCCCCTTGTTCATGCTGGGATATTTTCCCCACGCTACTAAACATTTCTTGAAACAACCACATACTTGGCTGAGTGCAATCTGCTGTAATTTAAGTCATTTACTATGCTTGGATGTTTTCTTTGGTTCCTATTTTGTTTTCATAGTGGTCAACAGTGGTTCGGGGAACCACCTTGTACATTAACCTTAGCCCTTGTCTCTGAATATTTCCTCAGATTCAGTTCCTCAGAGTAAAATTATTGGGTTGGGGGGTATGAGCATTTTTAAGGTTCTTGAACTATATTTCTCAATTACTTTCTGAAAAGACTGCAACAACTTTCATATCCCCAGGCCTGGGCAGAAGTTCCACGCAGGTTACACGTTTTGTATCAGCTTATAAATATCTAACCCTGAATGGTATCGGTTATTTCAACTTTCAAATTTGATTTTAAGTAATGTGTCTTGCGTTATGTGACAGGTCAAGACTGTTCCTTCTTAAAACAGGTTTGCACAGTGGACTGGGGATTAGGTACATCATCGTTGTTGTTGTGGGAGTAGAAATAAAGGCTGATGTCATTGAGCTCATTGCCTGACAGAAAGGAAAGCGCTGGGAGAACACTTCCTAAAGAAAGGGCAGGCCTGACTTTTCCGACACCCTCCTGTTGTCACCTTGGACATAAGCAATCCTGATGATTTGGGTCCTGGTGATCCAGAATGTGTCTCTCTTTTCTGTCACCCGCTGATGAGTTGGGATTTGACCAACTTACTTTTCATTAGCACCTCCACCAGGTACTGGAAGAAGGAATCAAAGGAAAAGGACACCAAAGCTTCTCTCCAATTGGCAGGAGGATAAAATTAGAAAGTAAGTTAACACTCTAATAATCCCTACTCTCCTTGCCCCTCACATTACAGAAAATTGAAAGATTGTTTTAGAAATAATTGGGAGGGTTTTTCTTTCCATCACAAACGGTGCCTGATTTTTCTAGCTTGGGATATTTCTAATCTTTTCAAAATTTCTAATATACAGAAGGTTTCATGTTTCACCAAGGAGCTCCCCAGGATGTTGTCCTGTCTCATCTCACTGATTCCCACAGCAAGCCCCCGCTGGCTTATCTCAGTGATGGGCAGGAGGTGAATTAGATGACTGTGAACTCTAACCCCAATGATTCTTTGATTCTAACATCTGAATCCAGGATGGATGCCCTGTGAGGAAGATTGAGGAAGCTGAGGACCCTTTCTTCGTGGCATCTCATATAGGCAAACAATAATCCTTCCCACAATAGCTACGTTATTCTAAGGCCGCTGCAAATATTACCACATCGAGTCCCAAAGAGGACAGGTACTCTGAAGTGTTGCAATTTATGGGTGAGGAAACTGAGGCACGGTTACATTCAGTTATTTGGCCAACGTCTCACACTCAGTAAGTTGCTGCAGAGATGCCTTTTAAACCAAGCCAGCCTGTCCCCAAAGTGGGGGCTCAACCACCACCATAACAGTCTTTGACAATTAGCCTCTGGATCGTCAAATCCTGTTGACTGTGCTTCCCGATGCTGACCCCATAACCAGGTCTGTGTCTCGCTCACCTCACACAGAAAATGGGAACACAAGCACAGCTCACTGGGGTGGTGTGAAGCATAACCAGTATATTGTTTGTAAAATACCTTTATTCATTTATTGGCATTTGTTAGCTGTACAACCTTAGGCAAGTTTACTTACTCTCTCTGTACCTCAGTTTACATATCTGTCAAATGATACTAGTATCCATTTCAGGGGGTTGCAGTGAAAATAAGTTAATACATGTAAAATACCCAGAACAGCATCTGTCACAGTGGAAGTACTTTTAAGATTGTTAATACAATTCTATTACATTACATTCTATTACATTCTATTACATTACATTACATTACATTACATTACATTACATTACATTACATTATATTACATGATAGATGGGCTTCCCTCAGGTCCAGTAGGGAAAACTTTTTGAACAAATGATAAAGGTTAGAAGTATTAAAAGGAAAACTGCAGGTTTCTCCAGCAGCAGCCAATATAAAGCTCTAACCAGGACTAGGGACCAGAGAAGTCTTCTGTAAGAAAGTAACTTAGCACAGCAGACACTGGAATCTTAATTCTCCCCAGGAATATTCCTCTCTTACTCTATGTATGGCTTTCTTCACTCCCACCATCCAATATGTGAACAAGCCCTACAGGCTTTAATTCTAAAATGCACCCCCAGTCTCTCCAACCCCACTGATTTTACCCTCATCTGAGCCACCAACAGCTCTACCTTGCCTCCTGTAGGAGCCTCCGAAGGTTCCCCTCCCATGCTTTCTTTTCTTTTTTTAAAATATACTTTATTTTTTACAGAGAGAAAGGGAGAGTGATAGTTAGAAACATCGGTGACAGAGAAACATCGATCAGCTGCCTCCTGCACACTCCCCACTGGGGATGTGCCCGCAGCCAAGCTACATGCCCTTGACCAGACTCGAACCTGGGACCCTTCAGTCCACAGGCGGACTCTCTATCCACTGAGCCAAACCAGTCAGGGCATGCTTTCTTTCTCTCATCTTTTCTAACCAGTTTTGTTTGTGTTGGGTTATTTTTTTTTTTTTTACTTGCCAGTTTCCACAGCGTAATCTTCTTAAAGTATAAGTGTAAATTAAAATGCTCCAGTGACTCCCATTTATACTTAAGATCTGAGCCCCTTTTCCACGGCTTATAATGTACTAGATGACCTGCCCCACCCACCTCTGTCCTATGGTATACCCCTCTCTCTCCATCACTGGGCCTAGGAACCCAGGCCTTCCTTTTTCCCTCAACTTTACAAGGCTCAGCCCTGCCTCAGGACCTTTGCACTTATTGCTGCCTTCCTCCCTGGAGTATGTTTTTGATCATTCATGTCACAGCTCACATCATTAAGAGGTGATCCAATCAATGTATCCCAACTTTTTCCACCCAATCACCACCCTCCAGAGAACCTGCTGTTCCCTATTCCATTACTTTCTTATTGCCTTCTCAATAATTACCACAAGAAATTATCTCGTTCATTCATTGCTTCTTTGTTTACTCTCTATCTCTCACTGGTAGAAAATGAAATTCATGGAACCAGAGGCTCTGCCTTTCCATTCAGTACTGTTGCCAACATCTAAAACATTGCCTGACACACAGTAGGCACTCAATAAATACTTCTGACTTGAATGACTGACTTTAATTTAAGCTGAATCCTGCAAGAAAGATGGGAGTTAACCAAGTGAAGATGAGGAGCAAGAGTCTTCCAAGCAGAAAAACAGTATGTTCAGAAGCCTAGGGTGGGAAAGAGCTGAAATGGTATCGAAGCGAACTGATGAGAAGGCTGACACAGCTGGAGTTCAGAGAGGGAGGGAGGACCTGGGACAAAAAGAAGCATGCTGTGCCCTGGAAGTCATGCTAAAGATGGTGGGCTTTTTTTGAGGGCAGTGGATGTTGTCCCCAGACTTAGGCAACAGCCGTAGCTGGTTTAGCTCCGTGGTTGGAGTGTTGGCCCTCAGACTGAAGGGTTGTGAGTTCGATTCCCATCAAGGGCATGTACCTCAGTTGCAGGTTCTCCCCAGTCCAGGTTGGGGAACATGCAGGAGGCGACCAGTCAATGTGTCTCTCTTACACCTATGTTTTTCTCTCTGTGTCTCTCCCCATCCCTTCCACTCCTTCTGAAAACCAATGGAAAAAACACCATAGGGTGAGGACCAACAAAACAAAACAAACAAAAAAGGAAACTTAAGCAATAGGTTCAGGTTAGTGTTTTTAAAAGAAGCCTCTGTGGCAAATGGGTAGTTTTTAAGTAGATACAAAACTCCAGGTCATAGCTCCCTCTTCCTTGCCTCAATCCTCACAAAAAACCCCTGTGGGATAGACAAGGAAGGTAAGATGACTCCAAACTGTGGCCTGAGAAAGCAAAGATTCTGAGAGCATAAACAAGTTGCTGACGCTCAGGGGGACTTTATTCTGGCCTTTCCTGGCTTGCAGGCGCCATGAACAAAAACAACAAGGAGGTGATTGAAGAGCTCACAGCTGAAGGTCCTTGGCGTCTCTCCTCCCTGTCCTATGGCGGGAGGGCTTCGGGCACAATGTACATGAGAACCTTTGCTGGGAATAAATCTTCTACTTCCTCGTGAAGAGACTATCATGAATCTTGTCTCTTAAAGAGCCTCTCTGCTTCATGAATTTTAACAACCTTCTTCCGTGAAGAAGCGTGGCCTCTTGTTGTCATGTTAAAACTCAAATCTTGGATGCGTAGAAATATACCACTTGGCTGCCAGAACAATAGGCTGCCAGAACGGTAGGCCATTCGTCCATCAGCCTCACACTGGGTCAGTTTTTTTCACCTGCAACTGATGGGTCCTCTGCCCTGGTGCACTTCCGCACCACTCTCCCCACTCCACACCCACTTTCCCCAAGGATAGTGAGAGCCCAGAATCACAGCTCCCCCCCTCCCCAGGGCAGGAAGGGAGGCAGCAAGCAGTCACAAAGCACCCACTGTGTGAGTGAGGTGCTCCATACGCCTGACCTCATGTCACCCAGTCACAACAATCCCTTCCCTGTTTTGCTGAGTAACACATGTAATCACATTTTTCAGATAAAATATACCAATACTTTAGAATCAAAGTCAATATTTTTTATTTTGACATCCTCCCTCCCCCGAATCCGACCCCACCATCCCTCACATCGTAAGAGCCACCTCACAGGTGCAGCCTCAGAGTTCTCTCCTGACTATTTCAGCTCTGTTACCAGTGGAGTCATCAGATTCAAGCACAAATCAGGACCTCTGCCCAGTTCAGAAACGCGCCCTGGGTCCCTCTTGCCTGCAGTTTACCGTTCAGTAAGGAACAGAACCCATCCTGCTAGAAGAATAATACAGGAAAGAGCTTTAGGGCAGTGAGGGGGGACTGACTCATGGCACTTCAGCGGGGGGAGCAGCAGCGGTGGGGGCGGGCAGGCTTCACCAAGGCCGCTGAGCTGGGTTTGCTGGCAGGTAGAGGGGCCTCTCTAAAAAGAAAGCCTCTGCCTGGGCAAAAGCACGAAAGGTGAAAGCCACGGCTCTGGCTGCCCCTGGGACGCGTAACAGGCTGGTACTGCACTGCGGAACTTTCCCAGGCTCCAAGAGCAGCATAGCAACCAGCCTTGATTTGTTACAGCCTGGCTGCCGCGCTGTTTATCTGATGTTGGCGTCCCTGTGAACTGCATGCTGATGTATGAAGCTCCATTCTTCACCAATAGGGCACACAGATTTAGTACACAGGCAGGACAAGCTTGGGGAAAGGCAGCCCCTAGGGAAAGACCAAGGCTACCCCCTCCAGTGCCCGACTCTGAAGCCCTGGGTGGATCAAGGCCATGGGAAAGAAAGCCACTGCACTGGGGCTGAGTTTCTAGTGTGATAAGGAAAATTATTAATAAACACACACACACACACACACACACACACACACACACACACACACAAACAACCCTGGAGTTCACGTGCCATGGTGTCTCTTGACTTTTCCCTTTTTGTCTTCTGTATTTGGCTTTGGGAAGTAGACCTTAGGTGTCTACTTGACAGGGCAGATACCCCAGGGCAGATATAACCCTAAGGGGATCAGACAAAGAAGCTTGGTCTGTCTAATGTGGCATTTCCTCATCTAGACTTAAAGCTGAAGGGGCAAAGAGAGTCCTTCACATTTTCCCAGCTCTGCTTACTGGGACCAATGGCTCCACAGAGACGTTAGGCCTAAAATTATAGCTAATAACAAGGGTCCATTTGCCCAGACTCGTTCTCTGTATATATATTACTTTCATGAAACTTGGCGGCCTAAGGTCAATAATAGTTGGAGATTTGTCTGAAAGTTTAGAGTTCCATACCACATGGTCACACAGAGGAGAAACAAGGAGGACTCAAAATTCAAGCCTTGTGATTGGTGTGTCTGGGACTCTGGCAGGCTCTGACAGGAACCCGCAGTAGGCTCTAGAAGCAGGCACATGGATAGTCAGCCTCAAGTGCATTCTGCCAGAAGCCAGTTCCCACTGATAAATGCATATTAACCCATATGCCTATGCCACCTGCCCCTCTTGCACTGCTTCTGCATGCCATTAAACTTTTTCTCTAGGCTTGCACATGAATTTAGCCAGTCCATAGGAATCAACTGATCTATAGATTTAATGCAATTCCTACAAAATCCCAGCATGGTTTGACACAGATAAACAAGCTCATCTTAAAATTTACATGAAAAAGAGCAATGTGCTAGAATGGCCAAAATAATTTTTACGAAAAGAATAAGTATGAATAAAAATTCTTTATATTAAGGCTTAATGTGTAGTTACAATAATCAAGACAGTATGATATTGGCAGAGAGATAGGCACACAGATCAAGGAGACAGAACAGAGAGCCCAGAAATAGACCCATGCATATACTAGTCCAACTGATCTATTTTTATTATATTGTTGACAATATTACAGATGTTAACCATTTTCTCCCTTTTCACCCCCTTCCATCCAACCCCCACCCCAACCCAGGTAGTCCAACTGATTTTTGACAAAGGTGAAAAAGCAATTCAATGTAGGAAGGATAGCCTTTTCAATAAATGGTGCTGGAGTGGTAGGACATTGCTATGGACTAAATTTTGTCCCTCTTCCCCAAATTCAAATGTTGAAGCTCTTATCCCAAATGTATTTGAAAATAGGGCTTTTAGGAAGTAATTAAGGTTAAATGAGATCATAAGGGTGAGTCCTAATATGATAAGATTAGCGACCTTATAAGAAGAGGAATAGAAGGAGAGGTCCTGCATATGAGGACTGAGTGAGAATGTGGCTGGCTGGCTGCCAGCCAGGAAGAGGAACTTCATCAAGAACCCAACCCTTATCTCAGACTTCTTGCCTCCAGAAATGTGAGAAAACAATTTCTGTTGTTTAAGCAACCCCATCTATAAAGGTTTATTATGGCAGCCTGGACTAATACAGACATCTAAAGGCAAAAAACAAACAAAACAACAGCAAAAAAAAAACCCACAACCCCTGTAGCCTAAACGCATACTTTGTACAAAAGTTAATGCAAAAATCAATCATAGACTTGAATGGAAAATACAAAGTTATAAAACTTTTAGAAAGAAACATAGGATAAAATCTTTGGAACCTAAGACTCTGTCAATAGTGTGTGGACTTTCCTGGCCATTGTGGCTCAGTGGGTCAGGGTTTGGTTCCCAGTCAGGGCACCCCCAGAAGTGGAGCCTGTGGTTTAATTTAATTCATCAGTGGATCCTTGCCCAGCCTCAGATATAGACAGGACCGGCAGCTCCTCACTGGCCATTCTAAATTGGTGGAGCAATTTGTTTGGTGAATGCTGATAAAGGAGGAGATTCTGACATGCTCACTAATTATGTGACTCTGAGCAGCCACTGTCCCCCAGCTTCTTAAAGGAACAGGTTGTGTTCAGCCATGCCAGATTGAGCATTAACAAGTCTGAGCCCTCAGGGGGCAGGACTGCCACCGAGACACTGATCAGCTGAGGTATGCCTAGGCTATGCCAGCAGGTACGGTACCCATTGAACTGCATTTCCCATCAGGGACTGCAAGTGCATGTCATAAACTTGCATCAAGTCCCTGCCCTTGTATGTTCAGCCAGTCACTCCTGCCAATTGTATGGTTTAGTGAAGCACTCAGATAGGCCCCTCTGCAAAGGCCGTGGCCATGGTGGAGGGTTGAGAAGATGATTGAAGTTGATTTTGTAAAAAATTAAAGTTGTAACAACATTTTGTAGCTGATCAAGGTCAGTTGTTGCTTTCTCCGTGCTATGTAAAGTGATGTAGGGCAGTGTGGTGAGCTGACAGTAATCAAGGACCCTGTGCTGAGATCTCATCTGTGGCTTGCCCCACTGGCTCCCTGGGGAGTCCCAGGTTACCTAAAAGGGGGACGGGCCTGGAGAGGTCTGCCTAAGGCCAGCTGGTAGTATATGGGTTCTTGACTTTGTGCAGAAAATATTTCACAATATGAGTCCAGGTGATTCTGAGAGCACATTTATTAAAGCTGGGACAGTGAAACAGGAAGGGCATAAGATAGAAAACCAGGAGGAGACCTAGATGGGTTATTCTAGGTCACTGGAAGTCAGAGAAAGGGGGCCTTGGAGGCAGGGTCAGGGGGTTGGCTCTGGATGAGCTGTTGCTGCCCATTGCTCTCCTGGTTGCTGGTCTCCTGGGGACTTTCAGGGCTTAGGAGATGCGTTCCAGTCGGAGAAGAAGAGGAGAGAGGGAGACAGAGGGAGAGTGCAGGCTGGGTCCTTTGTTTTGAGAGTTTTAAAAGCTGGGAGTTCAGGGTGGTCTTAGTGGGCATCCCAATAGAATATTCATCAGCTTTCAGGTGTGCCCTTTCAGGTTGTCAGGTTCATGGTCTCTACTGATTGGTCATTGCCAGGGCAGGGGTCATTAGTCATTGCAGCTGGTCCTGGTGTTGTCCACTTGGCTTTGCTGTTTATCTGGCCCTAGAGCTGTAAATTGCCGGGCCAGTTTGTTCAGCTATCTGTCTCAGTTTCCCCATTCCACTTGCCAAGGAATTTTCCCAGCTTCTTATTCTCCCGCCTCACCAGGAGCAGTCCGAGCCCAGCTTTCAGTTGGACAGACTGATGGACTTCAAGGGAACCTAAGAAATCAGACACAGAAGACCACAAATGGTAGGATTCCGTTTACATCACGTTTTTTGAAAAGGCAAACCTATGAGAGACAGAAAGTACACTATTGTTCGTTTAGGGCTGAGAATTCAGAGCCAGGAGTGAAAATGGGCAGGAGGGATCCTTTTGAGGTCATGGAAATGTTCTAAAATTTGATTGAGCAAGGTTGCACAATGTAGTCAATTCACTAAAAAATCATTGAATTTACATGAGTGAATTTTAAGTTATGTGGGTAACATAGGTTTTACCTCAAGAAAGCTGATCATTTTTTTGAAGTTAAATTTTAGTTTGCAAGTTAATTTACAGAAAAACTCTTTTTAAAAACCCAGCATATTAATTATGCTGACATAGCTTTAAGGTAATTCCCAGATAATAGAAGCTGGGGAGACCATTTGTTCTATGCCCTCAAGTTTCATTCCAGCAGTGAGAGTTCTTGATGCTAAGATGCTGAGTTAAAATTAAAATTTATCATGGAGAAATGCAAATGCAGTGGATCTGCCATTATCTTATGGCATATCGTATATTCAAGTTTTCCAGACCTCCATTTTCCAGAGCTGTCATTATAAAGCTATTATGGCTTTTTGAAGAAATTGTACCGTATTAAAATTCACAAGTTAAATTAAGAAATCAGATCAGTCGTAGAAATCAAAATAATTCATTTTGTACCCGTGTTCTGATCTCAGTTGGAAAATTTCACCTAGTACAAAATCATAATTGTAATTTTACCCGGCTCTTGGGTGTTCTTATATTTATTCCCAGGCTTGAAAAGTGGGGGAAATAGCTCTCTATTGCAAAGAAGTTCAGCTACCCTTAGAGAACAAATGAGCTGCACTAGAGAATTCTAGTGCAAGATCAACATGTGAATCGTCATAATTTGTTTGCTAAGAATATGTAGTAACATATTTTCAGACTGCCAAGATGTGGAATCCTCAGCTCATTCTTTCAACTGTCCATCTGTTCAGTGCTCAGCCACTTTTATTTTTATAGCGTGAAGATAATTTAGTCTCAATGGAGCAAGAGACTAAGAATAGAACAAAATATACAAGGGTGGGCAAAAGTAGGTTTACAGTGGCAATACAAATAAGTAATACAACAGTTAACAAATAAGAATACAAGGCGCCCAGCCAGCATGGCTCAGTGACTGAGCATCAATAATGAGCCAGGAGGTCATGGTTTGATTCCCAGTCGGGGCACAAGCCTGGGTTGCAGGCTCAATCCCCAGTGTGGGGTGTGTAGGAGGCAGCCAATCAATAATTCTCTCTCATCACTGATGTTTCTGTCTGTCTCTCCCTTCCTCTCTGAAATCAATAAAAATATGCTAAAAAAAAAAGAACACAAGAATAAACTCTGTTTCACAGACTCACAACTGTAAACCTACTCTTGCTCCACCCTATATATATCATGGCAAGCTGTAGCCTCAGAGGAGTTTTTTATTTTTTAAAAAATATAGTTAATTTCTTTCTATCTATCTGTCTGTCTATCTATCTATCTATCTATCTATCTAAAGAGAAGACTCTATGTTCAATGGTTGTGGGTGATATTATATAAAAATATTTGAAAACCATTTTTTACTAAAAGAACAAACTGATGTAAGGAGCATTGGGTTACGGAAAGGAGGCTTGGGTTCTGGTCCCAGCTGTGTCTCATCACCTGTGCCAGTCACTTAGCACCTTTAGTTCTCCCTTTCCTCATGTTTGAAGTACTGTATGAGATTTAGGAAAGAGAATCTCTAGAATGAATCTCTAGGCCTAAAGTCTGTGATTCAGAGATGTTGTTTTAAAAAAAAAAAAGAAGAATTTCTTCAGCAGACAATTGAACAATAGTTTTATATAAAACTAGAGACCCAGTGCATGAAATTCATGCATGGGTAGAGTCTCTAGTCCTGGCCGTTGATCAGGGCTGATCTGTGGGATGACTGGTGTGCAAGGCAATCAGGGGGCCCCTGCTGGCACCTGCCTTGCTGGCAGCATGATGCCTTCTGCTCACCGGCCCCAACTGGGGGCAGCTCCTATGTTGAGTGTCTGCCCCCTGGTGGTCAGTGCCTGTCATAATGACTGGTTATTTCACAGGTCATTATGCCGGTTGCTCAATTTGCATATTAGGGTTTTATTATATAGGACTAGGGGCCCGGTGCATGAAATTCCTGCATTGGGGGGGGGTGCATTCCTCAGCCCAGCCTTCCCCCTCTCACATATTGGAAGCCCTCAGACACCTGCAATCACTGGTTCTGCCCTTGCCCAGGCCTGCAGTCTCTGCCTGAGGCTCCAGGCCTGGGCAGAAGACGCCCAAGCCCCTCTGATCACCAGCTTCACAAAGCCCAGGCCTCTGTGATTACTGGCTCTGATCCTGCCCCCTGCCATTGCCAGCTCTGCCCTTGCCCCACTGGCAGCCTCTGGCCAAGGCTACAGGCCTGGGCAGGAGACCCCCAGACCCCTGCATTGCCAACTTGGTCCCTGCCCCATGTAGCCTCTGGCCAAGGGACCCCCAGGCTTCTGCCATTGCCAACTCCACCCTTGAGCCTCTGGCCAAGGCTGCAGGCCTGGGCAGGGGATCCCCAGACCCCTGCTTTTCCGGCTCCACCAGTGCCCAGACCCCTGCGATCCCAGGCTCCACCTCTGCCCCTCTGATCTCTGGCTCTTTGGAGCCCAGTCCCATTGCGATCTCCAGTCTTGCCCCTGCCCAGGCCTGAGGCCTCTGGCCCAGGCTTTATGCCTGGGTAGGGCACCCTCATACCCCTCTGATCACTGGCTCTGCCCTTGCCCATGCCTGAGGCCTCTGTGAAGGCCTCTGGCCTGGGCAGGGGACCCCAAGCTCCCTCTGATTGCCTGTTCCATCCCTCAGGCCCCCTGCCTCCCCCACCACCTGCCTGGCTAACAGGCCTGACCACTTCAGTGGCAGGGCTGAGCCAGACTGGGCGCCACCATCTTGTGGCTATGGGAGCTGCCATCTTGTGGCTATGAGGGAGGCCATCTTTGTGATGGAGTGACACCTAATTTGCATATTACTCTTTTATTAGATAGGATACTATGTACAATTATGAAATTCAGTGGTCATGGAGTCAGAATCCTGCCTCTGCCACTTTCAAACCTATTACCTTGGTCAAGCTGGTTTCCCCATTCTGAGCCCTAGTTTCACAACCACTAAACATGAGGTTGATAATGTATATGTTAGGGTTGGAGTATGGTTTAAGTAACACTAGCTGATATGATATAAAATTACTAAATCTCAGGTTATTTCTTACTCTTCAAAGATTACAGTGGTGAAAGGAGTCAAGATTCCTTCCACTTTATGAGTCATTCATTAGTTAACACATAGTTTTTCAGGTCTCCGTGAAGGCAAAAGGAAGAGTGGAGAAGACATATATGCTTCCTAACAACATCACCTCTACTCAGATTTCATTGGCAAAAACTAGCCATCATGCCATACCTAGCCATAAGAAAGATTTATAGAAAATGTAGTCTGATTGGGCCAACAATTCTTAGAAGCAGCTCTGTGCTATGGAAGGAAAGCACACAATTTGTATGGAAAGCTGGCATCTCTACCACAGGTTGTTGAGGAAAATTTAAATGAGTCCTTATTTGTAAAGTGCCTAGTTCAACATAGAGACTGAAACAAAGTTAAAATGTGGTAGGTATAGAAGACTGAAAAAAGGAGTAAAACTTTTAGTTGGAAATATATATACATTTGGCTATAATATACATATATTTATATTCTACAGGATAAAAATCAACATTAGAGATTAAAGTGCAATGAGACATTATATTCATTTCCTACTGTTCTTGTAACAAATTAACCACAAACCTAACAACTTCAAAGAACAGAAATGTATTGTTTTACAGTTCTGGAGGTCAGAAGTTTGAAATGGGTCTATAGGGCTAAGGTCAAGGGTCAGCAGGGTCAGCAGGGCTATGTTTCTTCTGGAAGTTCTAGGGGAGAATCCATTCCTTGACTTTTCCAGTCCCTGAAGGTTGCCTTCATTCCTTGGCTCATGGCCTTATCTCTCCAACCTCTGCTTCTATTGTCATATGTCCTCTGACTCTGATCCTCCTACCTTCCTCTTTTAAGGACCCTTGTGTAATGACCGCCTCATCACAACATCCTTTTTTGATCACATCTGCAAAATCACTTTGCCTCATAAGGTAATACATTGAATGGCCAGATTATTATGAGCACCTGACATTTGTAGGCAAATTAGCCGTACACTGTATCGTATGGGATATGGAAGCCAGAGGCCTGTTCAAACACCTTTTCTGTCTGCAGTTACCAAGATAAAACATCTTCAATTCTCACAGGAACACAAGAGTTGGACAGTTGAGCATTGGAAAAAAGTCATGTAATCTGATGAATCACGTTTCCAGTTGCATCATGCAGATGGCAGAGTGAGAATTTGGTGGAAACAGCATGAAAGCATGCACCCCACATGCATGAGTACAACCATTCAAGCTGGTGGAGGCAGTGTTATGGTTTGGAGCATGTTTTCCTGGCATGATTTGGGCCCTTTAATTCATGTGGAACAACGTCTGAATAGCACAACATATGTAAGTATTGTTGCTGATCAGGTTCATCCTATCATGTTGATGGCGTATCCCAATGGAGATGGCTTCTTCCAACAAGACACTGCCCCATGCCACGGTGCCCATATTATGCAGGAGTGGTTTCAGGAACATGAGGGAGACTTTACCTTGATTAGGTGGCCCCCACAATCACCAGATCTCAATCCAATTGAGCATTTGTGGGATGAAGTTAAAAGAGCCATCAGGCAGCTGGTTCCACAACCATCAAATCTCACAGAATTGGACAGTGCTATTCATCAGGCATGGTGTCAGATTCCTCGCATCTCCTTTCAATATCTTGTGGAGTCAATGCCAAGAAGAATCGCCATGGTACTGAAGGCAAAAGGTGGCCCAACAAAGTACTGATGGGGTGGTCATAATAATCTGGCTACTCATGTTCAAATATAGCTCATGTTCAAATGCTGTTAAATTGCATTGTTTACCCATATCTTCAGAAAAAAAAATCACTTCTATTATCATGGTAAACATCCTGCTTCCCTATTTATAATGGTCTGGCCCTCTAGCAACTTCAGCACGAAATTATAGTTAATTTGCCTACAAATGTAAGGTGGTCATAATAATCTGTCCACTTAGTGTATATTCACATATTCTGGAGATTAGAATGTGGATGCCTTTGGGGAGGGGAGAGATTATTTTGCCTAGTATGGACATCAAAGTAAGTAGAAACACTGGTGATAATTTAGAATTTGGATAGTGACATGTACTTGAAAACCAGTACTATTTTTTGATAGCTACATGATTGCAAAACTTGCCCCACTTTTCTCTTCTGTAAGATGGGGATGACAATAATAATAATATTATTATTTTGTAGCTTATTTATTCAATACTTATTCAGTGAGCAGCAGGTACCAAATTACAAATACCACTTTGTTCTGCCTGGCATGAATGCTGAATGAATGATGCAGAGAGAAAGTTTTAAAAAATAAATTAGGAAATGGATTGCAGAAAGATACCAGGATAAATGAAATATGGAAGACAGACATGCAGAGTGGGAAAGAGAAGCAGCAGGAGAGAGAAAGAGAGATTCGTTCCATAAGATGGCTATAAGCAGAAGAATAATTGCTACAAAAAACTGAGTCATGAGGCTTCTCGCTGGAATAGAGAAAGAGCTAGATGGAGGGGGTGGGAACTCTTAACCTTTCCCCATTGTACTTAATAATTTCCTTTAAAGCCTCTTGTTGAGTTTGTCATTTTTTCACATTAGCATCTATTTCTATTTAAAATTCTTGAGATAATCATAGTAATTATTCTGAGGCTACAATCTACATAATAAATATCAGGACTCACTGCATGAACTTCAGAGGAGAACCAAGGTTAAACATTGACGTTATACTTTCTTGTTTTTCTAAGCTAGTTGTAAATATCAACATGTATCTGTCATGCTTTGTACAAAAGGCCATTTATCTGATATCATGTGTTGTTGAATGAACAATGGAAGAATGAATGACTATTAGATAAACTACCCTACTCATTGGCCATTTCTATAGATGGACATTTCTATGTTAAATGGTACTGTCTACCCAGAAGAAACTACTAAGTTGGAGATACCAAGAAAGAGTATTTGACTACATTTTGGAAGCAGGGAATTGTTGGTAACCCATGAAAAAAAAAAGACAATTTTAGTCACAAGTCTTGGTGAATCACGCTGCCAAGAACTCACAGAAGTTTGCCGATTGTTCAGATCTGGGTGGCTTTTCAAGACCATACCACAGGATTGGGAACGTTCATTGGTATAACTTGGCTGCATGAGGAGGGGAAGGGGAAATGTGATGCAAAGCAGATTCCTGTCTTGAGATGACTTACATGTTGTTGGAAAAGTAAGAGATATATTTTGAACAATTAAGAGTGAACTTTAAGTCTAGAACCAAATTGAGGTCAAGGGGAATGAGAGTCAAAATGGAAGTTCTGAGATCAGGCTCAGTGTAGATAGTGGAAAAAGGATGAAAATTGCTGTCATAAGACCCCAGAGTCCCAGTTAGGTGAACAAATGATCTGTGTAATTTGGATTGAAGCCTCAGGTTTTGTTTTGTTTTGTCTTTATCAGTACAAAGGGGTTAATAACGTATACCCTGCTTACTTGCTAGACTGCTCTGTAAATCAAACAAAGTCATCTATGTGAATGTGTTTTGTAGGTGGGAAAGTGGAGCAAATGATAGTTAATACCGATGGACATTGAAGGATGGATTTTAAGACTGGCAAAAGATAGCCTAGAGTGTCCTACAGCAATGAATAGCACAAAGTATGGAGGTAAAAAGTTATATGGGAGAGTGAAAATTCTGGCTTCATCGAAGTAGTCAGTATAATATCTATTCTTGGGGACATATCATGCTAAAACATTTTTTGCCATTATCTGAAATTCAAATGTAATTGCGTGTCCTGTATTTTTATTTTCTAAATCTGGCAATCCTACCTAGGCTTCTCCATTTCTTCCGCCAAAATCCAGCTCATGTCTCAAAGGCCTAAGGCTGTTTATTCCACTAGGTTTTCTATTTCTCCTAGTTATGCCAGATGAGGGGCTAGCTGTATCATTTAGTGTTTAAGAGTCTAGGCTCTGGAGCCAGGCCAGTGTGGGTCAGTGGTTGAGCATTGACCTATGAAACAGGAGGTCATGGTTCTATCTATTCCTGGTCAGGGAACATGCCCAAGTTGTGGGCTCTATCCCTAGTAGAGAGTGTGCAGGAGACAGCCAATCAATGATTCTCTCTTGTTGTTGATGTTTCTATCGCTCTTTCTCCCCCTTCCTCTCCCAAATCAATAAAAAATATTTTTTTAAAAAAAAAGAACAGATACATAATGTAAGCAGAGAGATGGAAATTCTAAGAAAGAAGTTAAAAAAGCATGGATATCATATGTACATATGCCTTTTTCCTTACCTGAATTTTCTTTGTTCTTCAGAAAATGTGTTTTTATAATAAATACATAATAGAAAGTAAACAATAGTAAGAAACTGTTTTGCTTTACTTTTAAAAAATTAGGTTGTCGCTAATTGTGGCTACAATTATCTTAGATAAAATAGGTCAGTCATATGTCAGAGATTTCATACAGTTCAAAGTATTAGGCAGCCTTCTTTGGCCATCGGAAGCAAAGCATGAAATGCAGCGTATTTCAAGAGGAGACAGCGTCCTCATTCCTCAGCCTCCATTGCCTTTCTACTCCTTTACTTTATCTTCTGCTTGCAAGGATGATTTAAAACAGCCCCACATTCACAAAACTCCTGGTTAAAAGTGTCACATTGATTGCTTGCATGCTTTATGTACCCATTTCAATTGCCCTGCAGTGAAGATTTAGGGTGCATTGTGCCTCATAAATCTAGAGGTAGAACAGGAGGCTAAATGCCTACTGTTCTAAGAATTCAATCACACACGCGCGCACACACACACATGAACATATAGCTAAAATTAAGTTCCATTCCAAGAATTATGACACAAAGAAAATGTTGATGCAGCAAGTAGAGTAACATTTTAATGTAGCTTTAAACATGTATTAGGCATATCCTCCAACCCCATGATTCTACTGGAAAAGATGGAATTTCATGTGACAGTCCTACAAATTCATTGGCTGAGAGAGCTCCCAGTGCAATGAGGCAGTGCCCATGAGTGCCAATGGCAGATCAAAGCAGAAGAGAAAGAAGAGGAAATAATAGGGTTTTATCTTGGGACACTGATTAGTGCAGACATTAGGAATGCTATTAGCAATGGAATACCCAACTAATGTTAGCTGAAACAAATACAGGTATTTATATTTTTCATGTAATAATGAATTTGAGATAGTTGATTGCTAGTATGGGCCTACCATCAATGAATTACTTCTTATCCTTTTACTCTGCTATGCTTAGCCTGTTGTCTTTTTGTCCTTGCACTTGGTTTGTCATGGGTACAGCATAGCCATGTAGCTTCTCACAACTACAGAATGTCTGGCACATAGTAGGTTCTCACAAATGTTAGTTAGTGCCTTTCTCTGACCAATTTTTAGTCCTTAGTGTAGGGCATGAAAGAGTAAGAAAAGATCCACTTCCTCTTTGCTTACTCATCAAATATACTTCTCCAAAAGGAGAATTTGACTGACTTACTTCTTAGTATGATGTGGCCCCATTGGGCAGATGTCCTACCAGGCTCCCTCACAGGCAAGGTACTTCTTGCTACATGGTCCAGTCAGCCATGGCTGAGATATCAGGATGGGCTCACTGGAAGGGCACTACCTGGGCCACAGGAGTTCACACAGAGGACAGCTGAGCCCTCTGAGCTTCTTCCTTAGGAGATATCTGTGTACACAGGCTCTTGACATCTGAGACTTCAGAGGTTCCTCCTGCAAACTGTGCCCAGTGGAGTGAAGTGCATTAGTGGAAAGACCATTCACAAGAATGAGAGGAATAATGATTTATGGAAAGCTACTAGCATTACTAAATCAGATGTGTTGTTGTCTGTTCTTCTATTCATTCAACAGATTTTTTTTTGAACACTCACAATATCTCAGGCACTATTCTTGGTGCTTGGGATATAGCAGTGGATTTACCAAACAAAAACCCTCATCCACTGTATGCAAAGCGCTCTCTCTCTCTCTCTCTCTCTCTCTCTCTCTCTCTCTCTATCTCTCTCTCTCTCTCTTTCTACACACACACACACACACACACACAGAGCAATCCTTTCTCCACCCCCCTCTGCCTATTTGTTCTCTAGGAGAAGGCCCATTGTAGACTTCACCACCAGAGCTGCTTTGCCTTCTAGCCTCTGGTGGGCATTGGAAGGTATAGTAGGAGATTGGAAGTTGAGAGGTGAAAGGAATCAGGGTATTTCTTCTCCTCACTCCCAGGGCTTTGACCCAGGGGTTCTGGTTATTCCTCTAGACAACAAGTTCCCACTAGGCAACCCCTCTTCCATGGCTCCAGCTCTTGCTGGGACTTGAACACTTATCTCTCTTCTTGTTCCTACAGTTCTAAGTGTGGTAACATCTTCCTACCACTGTTAGTCTAGGGGTCCTTCAACATCTCTGATAAGATGACAACAAGGAAAGATAGGAAAGAATTGGGAGAGTGTGTCCTGGTCATGCCTATGGGCAGAACATTCCCTGCATAGGGCAGAGCAGATGCCTACTCCCTGAAATGGGAACATGCTTGGAGAGTTCAGGCAAAAGCAAGAGAAGCAGTGTGCCAGGAGGACAGACACAAGCAAGGAGGAGAGTAGTGGGAAGTGAGGTCAGGGGAGGTCAATGGGGCTTGACTGAACTTTGGATTTTATTGTAAGTGTGTGGGAAGCCATTGGAAAGCTGAGAGCTGGGGCCAGCCAAGATCAGGAGGTGGGTGGAAGGCAGGAATGCATTAAGTTCTTCCCTGAAACCTCACTGATGCCATGCTCCTCCTCTCTTTGCATCATTCATTATCTCCTTCCTCACAGTCTTCTCCCAGGTCTTCAAAGACTTCTTTCTCCCCTAGGACCTCCATTCATGCTGTTCTTTTTGCCTGGATGATCTCTGACTGCTTTTCTCATGGTGGACTCTTTCTTACCATTCTGGTCTCAACTTAAATGTCACCTCCTCTAGTAGCTGGCACCCTATTCCATGTATCTCCCTGAAATTCTGCCTCAGCTCTTTTCAAGCTTCCTTCATGACATTGACTTATAGCTATTTACTTACTTGACTACAATTTGCAGTTTTTGTTTATTTGTTTACTTGTTTTTTGTCTCGTTCCCCAAGTAAATGTGGAATGTTTGAGGGCAGGGACCATGTCTTCATGTCCCCCACTTTTAGGAAACAGCCTTCTCACAGTGCCTGGTAAATGTTTTAAATGTTCCATTTGCCCCATGAATGGACCCCTCCTCAGTACTTGCACCACAATATTCATCCTGGGGCTTGGCAATTCTGCTCCTTTGCTTGAAATTATAAAATTTCATTCTCAAATTGTCATCTAACAAGTGTATATTAAGCTTTCAAGTCTTAGATGCATCCTTGCCTTCACTGACAGAAGACTTGCATGTCATACGCACCCACGCATACACCTTCACACTTCCCCAATCCATCTATTGTTTCTTCCTTGTGTTCCAACACACATCACCCCTACCTGTCAAAGTACCCATCACATTGTATAACATTGTGTGATAATTATCTTTTTACATCTTTGTCTTCCCTTAATGCTGTAAGCCCCTTGATGGCCGAGAGCAAATCCTGCTCACTTTGGCAATCCCTGCTTCTAGCGTTGCCCTAGCACATGAAGGTGACCCATATGTGTTTGGGAAACAAATATAGATGCATCTTAAACACTTCTTTATGCATGGCCTGTTTCTGTGATCAGATCCAACATTATTCACAGCCTGTAGTTCTATTAGCATGGTGTTATTTACATAGTTTTATGATTTTTTTAATGAAAATTTAAATGCAATAATAACACTCTTGTGCTTTTAGAGTCCCTCTTCCATTTGCTATCCCATCATATCTCTTCTCCAGTTGTGAGAGAGCATGGTCTATATTTGCAAAGCCTCAGACACAAAGAGAGAAAGGGCTGATTCACAAACCAGAAGGGTAAGAAAGAGTCCACCATGTTGGCTCCCAGGTGTCATTATTAAAGAGGATTTATTGCTAGTCACACTTGGACTGTGATTGGGAGAAGCCAGAAATGGAAGGAAGCTCCACTTGGTGTCAGCTCTGAGAGTAAACAGCCTGGCAGTTTTTCCATCGCAGGTGTACATAGTGAGACCACTGTCTCATGGGCTAGGCAACAGTTATCCTCAGGCTGGCAGCCAGAACCTCATTCTGACTCTGCCCAGCCTGGCAGATGAGGCTGGTGCATCACAAGGTGGGCTTACTACATTCGTTAGAGATGAAGGCTGCTGCTAGAGAGTAGTCAGTTCAGAGAAAGATCTGCAGCTCACTTTAACCGTTTACACTCTGATTCTCGTGTCACAGGCATGAGATTTGGTGACCCTCTGACAAAACCCTCTTCCCATTTGCCTCTCTCTGCCTCCCACTCTAAGAAACACACACATGAACACACACAGCATGTAAGTCACTTTATATGCATCATCTTACTTTTCACCTCAGGACAGCTCAGGGAGGTAGGCATTGCATCCCCATTTTACAGATCAAGATACTGGGCCCCCACTAGGTTAAATGACTTGCAGAAAGAAGGGGCTTAGCCAGGATTTGAGCTCCTATTTGTTGATATGAGCATGCTGATATATGTCTGAAATCCTTCAGGAATGATTGAGAGTAAACATTTGTGTCTGAATGTGGACATTTGTATATGAACATATATTATCTGAAAAAACAATCTCCTGCCTTGGCTTTATAATGTAAACATTTTAAGTGTGAAATTAAAAACTTAGAATCATAGACACAAAAAAAGTATGGGTTTTGAGGGACCTTAAAGATTATCTAGATTATCACTCTCATAGAACAGAAGAGCATTAAGACAGTCCCAGACCCATCATGGAACATCTAACCCAACTTTCTTGATTTCCAGTTTGAATGCCCCCAGAATAAGACTCCTACTGGAAACCCCTTTTCCCAGTTCTCAGCTGTGGTTATAACTCAAGTCTGACCTGGTCATGGTTTTCCTGTGTGTTGCCTTTTCTCATTCAATGCCTCAGCACTTAGCATAAAGACAAGATCCTTTCTCTCAACCCCAACCTCCACCCAACACAGGTGGGCAAACCTTCTGCACTAGATGATGAGCCAGACCTTCGAACATGCAGGCTCTGACAGGCAAAAAACTGATGGGCCACCAACACTGGTGAGGGAAGCACAGGTCATGCCCCAGGCTAATAGGAAGCTAGCCCCCCCCCAAAGCCAAGTCAGTCTCTTTTTATTGCTTCTAGACACATCAAAAGGGTTTTATATACAACCACTCAGGACAAATATAAGCTTCTTGCTCAAATAAAATATATTTTATGAGATCCCCTGGGTCGCCTCTCTAGCTGGTGGTGGGGAGGCTGAGCTTCAAAATCTGTGCAGCTGAGCCCAACATGCAGGCCCTACACTCCGAGGCCCCCTCCTTACCCCAAAGGGACTAGGCCTCTGCATAACCACAAGCCCAGCTCCATTTCCTCTCAAAGTACAGAAAGGGGGAAATCTCACAGGAGAACAGATGCCAGAACCCATTGCTAGAGTCTGTTTTCCATCAAGCAGAGGAGACTGAACATGTTTACCAGTTTACAAGCAAAATGATGGCTTTGGAATCAGCTCAAATTCCACCTCTACGATTTGTTCCCTTAACTCCTGAAGCAATATGCATCTCTGCCTCTTCTGCTTTCCCCCTAGGGTTCTTTTTAAAGAAATGAGCTTGTATGGCTTTATGGCTCTTTCTTTATGCATTTTTTATGACACAATATAAGTTAACTACCAACCACAATCAGACACAAATTTCCACTCTCAGTCACTCGTGAATGGTTTGGTGCATATGTAAGCATGCACAAATCAACAAATAAGAGTTTGAATCCTTCCTTGTGCAAGTATTTTAGCCCGTTGCAGGCCCAGTAAACAGAGATGGCAAAGCCTACCTCCTTGAGCTCTGCTGAGGTTGCAGTAGGATGATGCCTATAAAGTGAATTACATGGCACTTGATGCTTGGTGATGTACTCAGCCATACCAGTCCCTCTCTTCATGCAGGCATGTAATCTGTATATGGAAACTCACAGCCAGAAGCATTTCAGAAGTCAAAATACTCATATTTATAGCACCTGCATTGAGTCTGAGGCGGCACACCATTCATTTAACGTATTGATAATGCTCAGTGAGCTGTCTGAAGACACGGTCTCTGTTTAAACAATTGGAATAAAGTCTGTAATCAGCTTCAAATCAGTGGGGTCAGGTTTGCTGTCAAATAAGTGTTGTGAATTTCTGAAAAAGCTTTCTGTGTCAGAGTCCTTTGGACTGGAACTATGGCTAAGGGAGCATGGACCTTGCCTTAATCTTAGTGGTAAAGACATTGAATCCCCATGAGATATGAAGGCAGGTTTAGCATTTGTTTTCCTTAGTGCCTGCCTCATAGCAGAAACTCAATAAGCCTTTTTCAATGACCAAGTAAATGAAAGAAAGGATGTTTCTCCTTGGTGAGTGTGGTCCCTTCTCTCCATCACTCACAGATGGGATTAGACTTTGCTCCTCTCTATTTCACTTCCTGCACACAGACATTTGATTAGACACTGAAGAGTTGGGCATGGGGGCGGGCGGTGGGGAGGTACCACATCAGAGTAGATCTAAAAAGACAATAAAGGGTTTATCTTCTAAAGGTAGAAAGGCACAAGAACAAAGAGAACAGGAGAGGAAAAGAAAGCAACAAAATGGAAGCTGGGAAGCAAAAGGATAAAAGGCAACTGACTCAGGGGACTTCAAAAGGTTGCACTCTAATCTGGCCATGGGAGAGTCCAGAAGCCGCCTGACATGAGCTGCAGGTGTGTGAAGATCGCTTGAAAATCTATTCACAACACAGTTAGATCCTTATACCCCTCTCTTCCATCTCAAAGCCAGCCGCTGCTCCTTCCCTAGAAGCAGAAGACAGAAATTGACTCTGGAGACAGTGAACCAAAGGGACACTAGAGTAGGGCACTGGGATGGAAGGCAGGGATAATGAACTGAAAACCAGGGGAATGTAATGAAAATTTACATATTGAATTCTGAGACCACCTCACCCCACTTCTCCACAGGTTGTCGGTAGCCAACGTGCCTACCAGGAAGCTCCCCATCCTCCAGCCCTGCTCCTGCCCCTGCACATGGCCTTCTGAGTATCCTATTCTTAACTGTGTGCTGGCAGCCCAGGGCTCACGCGAAGACACCTGAAGAAATCTCTGACCTGAATATTTGATGGAGAACAAAACAAATACCAAAAATGGGGGGAGGCGTTGTAGAGAAGAGAGACAATGTAGGGAGAAGTGTTTAAAAGAGAAAAAATAACTATCATTAATATTTTTGTAGAGAAAGGAGATTCTATCACAAACACAAAAGAACAAGTTTTTATTTTTATAAGGAGTATTCATAAAACAAAAAAGAGTGCTTGTAAATCTAAAACAAACAAAAAAAAACACAAAAAAAAACAAAGATGGAAAGAGTTGGAAAACACCACCAACAAAAAATGTGTACAAGAAAAGCGCACACCTTCTGGCTGAACTATGAATAAAATGTACCTGGTCATTTTGATGTCACCAGATATTATGATATAAATATTTTAAGAAAAAATGGGGGAAGCGAAGTTTGTGTTTTCGAAGAAGAGAGTAAAGGAACTGAATTCTCACCTTCCATAGCAGGAAGG
>PVJC01022123.1:0-27481 GCA_004026665.1 Murina feae | reverse complement strand
AGAATAGTATGAAATTGAAGGGAAAAAAGTTAAAACAAAAGGGAGATAGAAAAGAAAAGCTGAAGGAAGAATTGGCGAATAAGAAGGGGGCGGTGAACAATAGTCCTTTCCTGACGGGAGGAAGAGGATGATCTCATGTGCAGACATGTGTTTCCAATTAAGTAGCAAAGTTCTTCGCTAAAGCTCTGTTCCAAGGCATATATATATATATATATATATATATATATATATATATATATATACAGTAGAAAGATGAAGGAAACAAACATAACAAAAAGGGCTTCTTTCCATACTGTCAGGCTGGGTGATGTTCTTTAAAAGAGACAAGAATGGAGACTCCCACCCTCCATGCTACTGTAGAAGAAAAAGACATTCGCAGAGATCATTTGAAACGGGTAACAAAAGATTGGTGCACTGAATAGGGACCTGAACAGGGACTTTTGTACAAAGCAACAAGAACAGAAATAGAAAAGGCAAAAGTGACATATACTTGGTGACTTCCAATCAAGACCTGGGGCTTTTACTTCAAGAGTGAACTCTGGGCGATTCTACATAGAAAGGGTGAGCGTCACACGTTCTAACTCATTTGTGGACTATACGGAACAACATAAACTGGTTAACGAAAACAGATCCAGAGACAGAGAAGCATCAAACAGACCATCAAACCTCAGAAAGAAGATAGGGGAGGGTGGAATGGTGGGCTAACCAAAGGACTTATATGCATGCATATAAGCATAACTAATGGACATAGACAATAGGGGGGGTGAGGGCCTGTGCTGGGGGGCAGAGTGGGAGGGGAGAGGTCAGTGGGGGGAAAAGGAGACATATAATAGTTTCTACAATAAAGAATTTTTTTTTAAAGTAAATTTTGGGCACTTCTACCTAGAAAGAATAAGTGTCCTTGCAGACTTAAGACATTGGCATTCACCTGACAAATCTGCATTTCCACATCTGCATTTTCACAAAGTGAAAAATGTGGGTCAGAGAACCAGGAGCAGGGAAATACAAGAATATACCTAACAGCAACCATTAATACATATTGCCCTAACTAATACTGGCTCCAGCTAATAATGACATAAAAGTGAATTGTATGTTAATACTAGTTTCATACTATGGTTTTACCAGCAACATAAGAAAGTTCACAGTGGCTGTGTAGTTTTCTTACCTTCTTTGTCCCTAAGTTAAAAGGATCTTTTAAAATATTTATATTATAAAAATACCTGAACTAGGTGAGCAGAGCTAATAGACTTTTAGTAATTATCTTTATTTCCCAACTGAATAGACAAGTTAATTATAACCATTATATTTCCCAATAATTCCAATTCTTAATTCTTTTTCCTCCTTACCCCTGAATCAATTCCTTCTAGTCTTTAAAAATGTATCTTATTTATTTCCAAACAATGAGTTTGGAACAATGAGTTTTTTCATATGCACTAGTGTTATTCTCATGTTGTTTTAAGAACCGTTATGCATTGTGCTGGATCTATCAACAGTTCTTCAGAACCACAGAAGGAAAAAAACAAAGAAGATAGAAGAATAGAACATAAAAAATATATGATAATCAAAATTAGCATTCTGATATATGTATGATCCGAAGGTATATTTCTCTTTTTTGCAGAATTTGTAAAGTAGGGTTAGTGATACCTGCCCCTTAATATTTATATAACACATAATACATATCAGAAAGAACCAGGCTGGGAGGAGAAAATGAGGGTAAATTAGGCTAAATATACAGTGACAGAAGGAGCCTAGACTTTGGGCACGGGGATGGGGGGCACAAATGGAATATACGGATAATGTATTAAAAAGTTGTATACCTAAGACTTATATAATGTTATTAACCAATGTTACCCCAAAAAGTTTAATTAAAAAATAAAAGACTTAAAGAAATCTTGCATTTATAGTAAAAATTAAAAAACAAAGTAAATATGTAAAACATTGTAAAATCATATACTGTAACTGTTGCTTAAATTTTAGTGACTCAAACTTTAAAGTACATATATGTAAGTTCAACAGAACAGCATTTGTATTGTGTATTTACTAGAGGCCCAGTGCATGAAATTTGTGCATGGAGGGGGTTCCCCTCAGTCCAACCTTCACCATCTCCAATCTGGGACCCCTAGGGGGATGTCTGACTGCTGATTTAGGTCCAATCCTGGACTGCTGGCCCCTAATCGCTCACCTGCCTGCCTGCCTGGTCGCCTCAACTGCCCCCCATCTGCCAGCCTGGTGCCCCTAACTGCTGCCCCCTGCTGGCCTAGTCACCCCCAACTGCACCCCCCAATTAGCCTGGTTGCCCCTAACTGCCCCAACTGCTGGCCTGGTTGTCTCTTACTGACCCCCCTGCTGGCCTGATCATAGGGTGTGAGGGTTAATTTGCATATTACCTCTTTATTATATAGGATAATGTAGCTAATACATATACCAGTATAATAAATTACAATGATTATAATATTGCTTCAAATGAAAAATACAAAAACGTTGTATACCATAACATACACTAATAGATTCAGACTTAGATGAAGTAAAAATTTTATTTTTAAAAAAGAATGGTTAGTGTTGGGCTTTATACACAGTAAGCAGTCAAAAATTAAAGCTATTTTTATTCATTATGTAACTTCAGATTGCTTAAAACAATGAATATATGTTTTTCTGAAAAACACCTTAGATGAAAAAATATTTGAAAGCCATTGAGAGTTACTATTTGAAAAATGAAATACATACTTGTAATGAGGAGAAACACTGGGTTGCCAATATTAACATACTTTAAATGGCACATACAAATAAAGATACAATACACCCAATAATGACACTAAAGAAAATC
This sequence comes from Murina feae, assembly GCA_004026665.1. Taxonomy (NCBI): domain Eukaryota; kingdom Metazoa; phylum Chordata; class Mammalia; order Chiroptera; family Vespertilionidae; genus Murina; species Murina feae. The sequence continues at coordinate 24,657 of PVJC01022123.1, read as the reverse complement.
CAACCAGAAGCAGGGTTTGTAACCGCCCTGTGGCCCTCTGAGTGGGGTGCTTCTACATGTGCTTTTGATTCCTAACCAGGTAGGTCATCTTGATATAGATGTATTATACCTGCCTTTTTCCCCCCACAAACAAGCTACACATATTTGCAAATGTTTAACAGTTCTCAAAACACTTCCATAAAACCTCAAACTGTCACCCTTTTCTCTCTTATATCTCACTACTTTCTCCATTACAAAAATGTCCCTCTTTAAGACAATTTTCTCATCATCATTTTACTTGTTCTGATAATTCTGTTGCCTGGTATTATAACCCCATCATGAAATAAAGGAAACATGGTCAGCACACAGGAAACAACAGAGAGATCTATGCTAATATTTTTAAAGAGAAGAGAAAACAGATAATGCTCATCTCAGACATATTTCAGCAAATACAAAAACTTTTATTTAGGGTGTTGAAAATTCTCTACATTGGCATCCTATATAATAATATAATAATAGGGTAATATGCAAATTGACCCTAACAATAGAACCATTGGGAATGACTGATCACTATGACACACACTGACCACCAGGGGGCATATGCTCAATGCAGGAGCTTCCCCTGGTGGTCAGTGCACTCCCACAGGGGGAGTTCTGTTCAGCCACAAGCCAGGCTGACAGCTGACAGCACAGCAGTGGTGGTGGGAGCCTCTTCTGCCTCCTCAGCAGAGCTAAAGATGTCTAACTGCAGCTTAGGCCTGCTCCCTGCTGGCAAGTGGACATCCCCCAAGGGCTCCCAGGCTGCCAGAGAGATGTCTGACTGCCAGCTTAGGCCCAATCCTCCAGGGAGAAGGCCTAAGCCAGCAGGTGAACATCCCCTGAGGTGGTCCCAAATTGCAAGAGGGCACAGGGCAAACTTGGCTGAGGGACCCCCCGAAATGCACAAATTTTTATGCACCAGGCCTCTAGTTTGGTTATAGTTTCTCCAAGAATTTAAAAGTAAACAATATAAATACAAAGGAGCTATGTGAAAATAAACTTTAAATCCCCATTCAATGAGCACCTTGGGAACAAAATCCAATCATGAAAGTGTGAAATGTAATGTGTGGTTAGGGAATAAAACCACCTTTTAATTACTGTTGATGGCTAAAATATATAGTCTTCACATCTAGTTAATTTCACATTTTTTAAAAAACAACATGACTTTATCACTGTAAGAAGTAAAAATAATAGCACATAAGAATAGAAACATATATTTCAATGTGGCTTAAATAAAAATAAAACATCATTTACATTTCTTTGTCTGCAAATTTAAGTAAAGAAAGCAGATTTTTTCTTATCCTTTTCAAATACAAAATGCTGAGAACTGTGAAGAAAAGACAAATGGGAGAGAATATATATTGAAAAATATCTCGGCTGTAGCTGGTTTGGCTCAGTGGAGAGCGTGTTGACCCGCCAGTTGAAGAGTCCCAGGTTCCATTCCAGTCAAGGGCATGTACCTAGGTTTCAGGCTCTATTCCTGGCCCTAGGCAGCGCGCATGCAGGAGGCAACCAGTCGATGTGTCTCTCTCACATCGATGATTCTCTCTCTCTGTCTTACCTCCTCCCTTCCACTCTCTCTAAAAATCAATGGGAAAATGTCCTTGGGTGAGGATTAACAACCAAAAAAGTCTCTCAGAGAAAAAGCTAAGAGGGTTTATTAAAAAAAATAAAAAGTTATTTTCTCAGAATTGCCATGATAGGGTTAATGTGGAATCTTTCCTTAACCTGGCGGTGAGGAAGGGCACTGAAGTCAGAGCACACATTTTTAGCCCATTTCATCCTCTCTGTCAAGGTAAGCCATGCAGAATGCCTGAACAGCGTGCAAACAATGAAATCATTTAAGAACGCGATCCTAAAAGTTAAAGGATGATATTCCCCAGGACCAGCTGGAAAAAAACCTACTTGAACACAATTCTCAATACAAGAATGCAGACTCCTTCTGAGGTAACCAAGAGGAGAAGCAGCTAAATATGTCACTGTATAGCATAAATGATTGATAAGTAACATTAAAGAGAAAAACACAGAATAGACTAAATGTATATATTTAAAATCAAAGCCCTATATGGCATTAGATAATTTTAAATTTTTCCATAAAAAGCACCACCACAATTTTAGAATATTCCACATGTTGCTTTAGTGGTAAATTTGTCTCTCTCAATTATGAGTGTCCCTACATAACTTTTCCTGTCTCCGTGCATTTGCAGTAAAATGAAAGCACTGAAACAAGAAAGGCTTCTTTTTTAAAGAAGCAATGTGGTCCTCTCTCCACAGCTTCCTTCCAGTTGTCCTTGATGCCAATGTTATCTTTGTGACCTTGTTTCCTGGTCATCCTTCTCAATGTATGCAATGCAAGATCAAGTGTAGCACCTGATCCTACTGAACCTTTTAGAAAGTGATTTTTATTTTAAATATACTGTATTTTCTGGCGTATAAGACAACCCCCAACTTTTGAGAAGATTTTCCTGGGCTAAAAAGTCCGGATGGAAACCGTATGCGGCACAAAAAGGAGCTGACCAGAGACACTTGCGGTCTCCGTCCGGCTCCGTTGAAATGAATGGAGTGCGGCCGTTTTTGAGCTCCCCCCACCATATGTGGCGACCGCAGATTTTCCAGTCTGACTTGGAAGTTTCAGCACCCGCCCTATAAGATGACACCTGACTTTTGAGATTTTCCTGGGTTAAAAAGTAGCCTTATACACCAGAAAATACAGTAGTCATTTATTTCCCAAGTAGATTACCCACAAAACACTATATTAAGCATATAGTAACCCTAGAACAGCAGTTAGCAATAAGGGTCTCGAAACTGGTAGAAAAATAGACAGCATGCAAATGAATAAAGCACATGATTTTGAGTAAGTAACATGGACCAAGCAATATTGAATACGGAACTTGTATAGACAAATGATAAACAATATAAAGTCCTTGCTATAAAGTTACTTCTCAGATCATAAAACGGAAAAATTTTCTCTGCTGGAGATACGTAAAGAATTTTTGGAAAAATAGGAAGGGGCTTATTTACTATCTGGTAATAATGAGCAAATAATATTAGGAAATAAACATTTGAATTGGCTAATGGACATGGATTTTAACAACCTGGGAAGAAAAGGAAAACCAGTCAGGTCTGGGGCAGTAGGTGCAGCTGCCCAGACAGCAAACAGTTGTTTAAAAGAGCTAAAACAGTAAAGAAAATCAAAATATGATAAATATCTGCCATTTGCCTACCTGGACTCAGCTTAAACCCTTCTCTAACTGGCTCTATGCCCTGGAAGGCTGATATACCAACTCAATCAACTCCCTTGACCATTGACTGCCTGATGGTCAATGAAAAACACTGGTAGGAAACCAAAGAACGGAGAGAGATCAGGACTTTGAGTTCTTGGGATTTATTGCCCTAGTTCTGTATCTATCAGTGACCGCATTCATCAACCAAAGGTCACAGCCGCTCTCAGGCGGCCCCTTCTTTGCCTCCTGTTCCAGTCACTACACCATCTCCTCACCTTTTCAGCCTCTGGATGGTAAAGCACCCCTTTGTTACTAGACCCTGGTACGTTATTGTTCCTTATGCTTTACCTACACCCTCCTACACGTCTGTAAACAGTCCCTTTATGAAATTCTACTGAAATACTCAAACTAAATTAATTTTAGTATGCCATCTGTTTTCTGTGCAACCCAGACTGATATACAAGATGAAAAGATACTTAGATTTTTAGGGTGGGAGTGTCACAGGAAGCAATAGAAACTTTCAGAGAAGAATAATGAACCAACAAACCCAGATCATGGAGGAATCAGAGAGCCAGGATTGAACAGGAAAGAAGGGGCAGGCTATAAATGGATATATCTATATCTACATATACCTATGTCTATGTCTATATCTATACCATCTATATCTATATTTGGGCAAAAGTAGGTTTACAGATGTTTGTGTGGAAAATAATAGGACAATTAATAAATAATAAACTGGAGTAATCACAACTGTAAACCTACGTTTGCCCCCCACACACACACACATATCCTATATAATAAAGAGGGAATATGCAAATTGACCATCACTCTGGTCAATTTGCACCCACAGCTGAGGTTAAGTTCCCATAACGAGCCTTAAGGAGCAATAAGCAGGGACCTGAGGCTGCGCACCCACCCACCTCCTGCATGGGGCTTGACAGGAGAACTCAGGTTGTGCCTTCCACCCACAGCGCTTGACAGGAGACCTCAGGCTGCTCCCCGCCCCCCCCGTCCTGGCACCAAGCCAGAGGAAGTCAGGCTATACCCTCTTCCCTGGTGCCAGGCTGGGGGACCTCAGGCCATGTCCCCCGCCCTGGCCCCAGGCCAGAGGACCTGAGGCTGTGCCCCCCACCCAGCGGGACTTGATGGGGGCCCTCAAGGTGTGCCCTCCGCCCTGGTGCTGGGCCAGGGGACCTCAGGCCATGGCCCCCACCCCAGCACCAAGCCAGGGGACCTCAGGCTGTGCCCCCTGCCCTGGCACCCAGGGGACCTGAGGCTGCACCCTCCCACACCTGGCACGGCTTAACAGGGTGGGACCGGCCGGGCCTGGATTTAGCCCAATGAAGGGGGCCCATCCAGGTTTGGGTCTCGAGCGATTTTGAGGTGCACGTGAATGGTTGAAGACTTGACTCTGGGTTCCATGGTGCACCCCAGACTCTGACAGGAGGAAGATTTTCATATACGTTTTACTAATTTTCTTTAATCTCTGACACTTCTATTATAGAGAAAGGGAAATATTAAAATATTTCCTCTAATTAATCCCCTTTTAATGTGCACGAATTTCGTGCACTGGGCCACTAGTGTACATATGTAATGAAGGGTCACAGGAAGTCAAAGAAACCATGTTTGAAAAACTTCATTCATTTTGTTAAGTAAATGGCATGCCAATTTCTTACGTATTGAGGGAGCATATAATATGCTCCAAAGTTAAAAAGAATGAGAGTGCTTTTGATTAGCAATGATAAAGGGGGTCAGTCAATGCCAGTGATGCTGATTAGTAATCGCTGAGGCTGGAAATCATCAAGGGGTTAATATTCAGGGTCTGTATCACCTGGCTGTTCTCTCTAGCAGTGTCTTAGAAGTGATGTTAGGATCCACCCATTGGGACTGGCGAAGGGATGAGAGCAAGAGAGAAAGAAATGGAAAGCCCTAGTGAGAGAGCAAGTGCATTGTCTGGCCATGTGATTCTGGTTACATACAAAAAAGAAATTAAAGTGGAATGACAAGGGTGAGGCGGGAGCAGTTAATGATCTAAGAGTTTTAAGGTGCGAAGTAAGAGGTGCCAGGGAGATTAAGTTGGAGAAGAATATTTGGGAGTGGGTCTTGGAGTTTAAAATATTAAAAGTAAAATAGTTCTGAAAAGGATAATCTTTTGAGACCAGAAGAGTGGGTTACTGAAGTATACTGGAGCAGAGGAAGTGAGAATAACCAATCCGTGAAAGTTAAGAATTTGACATCTGCAGAAGATTGAAATACTTTATTTAGCATGAGGTCAGTTTCAAGGTTAGAAGAAAGAGCAAGGAGACGATGAAGTGCTAGTAGAACCCCAGCTCTGCCAGCTGTGTACAATGCTAATCATGAAGGTGCATGGAAATGTCCTGTTGAAAGTCTTCGATAAGAGAGAACAAGTGTCAGTAGTCGAATTCAAGGTGAGGATTCAGTTTGATGGCAATAGAAGGTTTGCAGAGAGCAGAGGACAAACCGTGTGAAGAGAGATGACTAGGTTTATAATGGAGTGAGGCCTGAAGTAAGAATGGCAGTCCAGGAGATAAAAGCCCACTAAACTTAGCATTGAATGAACGTTCCACTTCAAAATCATGGAGGTGTGGAACCTACTGCCCACTTTATTAATCGTCAGAATTCCTAGAGTGCCTGTGGCCACTACTGATATATTTTTCTTTCAAGATCCCTACTACCCACAATATACCCTTTCCTGCCTTGTAAAATTCAGCAATGTAAACCGACTGAGGGAAAGCAATTAGCACGCAGTTTTACCATCACTTATGAGAAAGAGCCTCAAGAAAGACACCTTAGTCCCAACTCATGAAATTACCACCAGACTCTAAAAAACTCAGTGTTTTAGTTAAATTTACCATTTTATTCAGAATGATAAGATGCCACGTATAATAAATAATTCAGTTAATAAACAGCAAAAATACCTGAATAAACTGTGATTAATTTATTGCTATTATATGTACAGAATGACCATAAAATGACAAATCTTTCAAGACCAAATTTAATTAGAACCAAAAAAGCAAATGCACAATTTATTCTTCCATACCTTTTTTAAAGTATATTTTATTGATTTTTTTACAGAGAGGAAGGAGGAGGGATAGAGAACTAGAAACATCGATGAGAGAGAAACATTGGTCAGCTGCCTCCTGCACACCCCCCACTGGGGATGTGCCCACAACCAAGGTACATGCCCTTGACTGGAATCGAACCTGGGCCCTTCAGTCTGCAGGTTGATGTTCTATCCAATGAGCCAAACCAGTTAGGGCCTTCCAGACATTTTTTAAAAAGCACAACACTTTAAAAATTATTTCTGTTCTTTAAACAGAAATAGAATTCTAGAATAAAACTCTACTTAATGACTGTGGCTGCTAAGTAGCCAAGTTTTGGCCTAAAGCCTGTAAGAGTGGAAATAAATGCTACAAAAAAAGTATTGAAACATATTTTAATTACTACATGAGAACAAATTTGAATATCCAATTAATAAGCCACACATTTTCCAGATATGTGGACAGCAATTTTGAGTTATAAGTTGAGATGACAAATTTATGACAGTCCCAGTGTGGCAATTAGTGACAGGAGAATCATTTGACCTTTTTATCTGATTTCTTGAGGTTCCACTCTGTGAGGAAAACTCAGACCTGTCTGAAAGGAAGATGGGATTCTTAGTTCTTACACAGCCCAGACTACCAGTCTCATGTATGCTGACACCAAATATCATCAGATTTCTCTCCTCTTCCTTGAATGTACTGAAATGTATTTGCTTATTCTACATTTTAAAACAACCTCCAAATCAAAGTCTACAGAGATTTTAAAATCAGATAATTTTGTATTCAAAGCTACTGATTTGTATTATAAGGCCTTGGGTAAATTAGGTAAATTTTCTCAACCTCAATTTCTTAGTAGTAAAAGGAAAATAATGATTCCTACATCACATACTTTGTGGGAATTAAATGACATAAACAATGAAAATACCTCTACAAATCTAACAACTGTTATGCATTCATCAGGCATTGTTGAGTCTCTTCCCACTCTGAGAAAGGTGGTTTAGAGAGATAGTTAGTCACACATGGTTGATTTGATGTAAAGAACAAAGTTATTGATGTTCTACTGCACTGAGTTTAAAACTTATCTCTATCATATGTCATTTCTGCAGCTTTGACAACATGCTTAAACTCTCCGAGGACGAGACTCCTCATCTGTTAAAAGGAAACTACAATATACAGCTCTGAATATCCAATGGAGTATTAAATGGAAAATCTATGTAAAGAACTAACATTGCGCCTGCTATATAACAGGAACTCAATAAGTATTTGCTATTTTTCCATCTGTCTCTTTTTAAAAGTTGTATTATTTTAATAGTACAACAGCAACATGACTGAAAGGAAAAAATAATTCTGTAAGTTTATATGTAAAAAGAGCATTTTTAAATAAAGATAGGCAACTAATTTTAAAATACAGATTGATGTCAAAGTAAAGCGTGGTTTGGGCAACTATGTTAGCAGAGCAGGACTAAAACCCTCTTTGCCCCTAACACGCCGTGCAGTCATAGGAAATCACTGTTCTGATGTCTATAATACACCTACCTGGAATGCTTGATTAGAGAATTCAATAAAATATTTAATGTTTAGCTCTTTATGCAATGTCTGGCTTAAGGTAAGTTATTCTGACAGCATTACAATTTTCAAACTCAAATAAATGTCTTTATAAATAATAAATTTGCTAACTTTAAAATTTAAAAATAATAAAAATAAAATATTCTCTAAAATATAGAAGAGCATAAGTATAGAGCATGATTATTAAAATACAATTGCATATTTATAGCATAAAATTATTCAAATGAAATTTCTCAGTTATTCCACCTACTTACCTAAAGAGATTTTTTAAAGAGCTAAGAATAGTGTCCTAAAAACATCACATGAATAAATATCAAGAACACTAAGCAGAAAAAGATGAGCTTAAGAGAAAGATATCCTGATATCCTGTGAGAAGCTGATGCCTAAATTTCTCTGGTCTCTCATTGCCATAAATTGGGTAAAAGCATTAATTAGTTGCTTACAATAAAATTATTACAGGCTTTTTATACTAGCATCTTTAAAATAAAACCACATATATCTATTTTCAACAAAGCAAATTAATGCAGAACATATAGTTGTATTCCTATCATGATTTCAACCCAATATAAAAACAATGTTTTCTGAAAAGTGTTGCCGCTGTGACAATAAGAAACTTGTCGCTCAGTTCCCCCAGGCAGCTTCTCTATTCAATTAAGTATCTTTTCAAGAACTGTTGCAATTTTTGCTACATTGCCTTGTGGGGTACACATAGAAGATATGATTCACTGATGCATTTTGTTTTCAGTTTTTCTTAAAATTCAATATAATATAATAAATCATGAGTATTCAGAGTGCATACACAAAGAAAATTATCATAATTTGGAGAAAGTACAAAACAACAAGAATTAATTTCTGTTTTATAAACTATCAAATTAATAGCAAATAAAATAATTAGAAATGTTTGATTCAGTTGTATTGGAAATAATTCCAAATCAGATTGAATACTATTTGAATACTATGGCATTATTTGCATATAAACATATTTGCAAAATATTTTTATTAGAACAATCATTATTCTATATTTCCTTTAGCAACTGCTTACAATTAAATATTGAGCAAATAACCAATGTATCTTTATAAGTAAAATAACATGTGATCCTCACTTAATACAATGGATATTATTACAAAACAATAAAAAATATTTTTGAAACTCAATACAAGTTCACTAAAATAAATCTTAATGTGCTAGGAAAATTTACTCTTGACAAAAATGTAAATTCTTCTGAAAGAAAATGTTTATTTTTAATTTATTTTTATAAGTCTGCGACTGACATAAACTGAGTCAGATCTTCCATTTATTTAGTGTTATGTCATTCACTGGCCTGACCAGAAAATTCTTGAGCTTTGCTTTTAAACAATGTGTTGGCAAGTTTAGTAAAAGGTATCTGAGGTTGGGAGCCAGAAATCATTTGTACCTTCAATTGAGCAAGTCACTACATCATTATGGACTTAATCTTTATCACCTGTTTAAAAAAAGCTTGGTTCAGTGATTCAAAAGCTATGTGCCATCTCTGGAATTCTAGAAGTAATGTATTTTATAAAATATGACATAGTAAAAAGATTAAAAAACAGTAACTTTGTTTAATACTGACTCCATTTTTTTACCATTTGAGAAAACGTAGGAGAAATAACCTACAATAATTATTCCACAGGGATATTTTCAGAACAAGGGGACCTGATGTTTCATAATGCTTTATAACCTGAAAAGTACTGCAACTTAGATATCATTAACTCCATTACTTAATGTTTATAAACATTTATTATCAAGCAGGAGACGACATACAAGTTGACAAAGACTAGGGCAAAATCTAACAAGGCCAGTATCTTATTGAGACAGCTATATTTTGTTAAATAAGGATATTTTCTAATGTTTATTTATGGAGATGACACTAGAAAGTAAAGAATATGACATCTTTGAATTTATACTAAGCCATGATTAAAGAGAGTGTATGTGCAAGCTTCCCATGATTTTGACATTTGAATGAATGAGGTATTCATTCAACTTCCACTTTGCCTCAGTTAACCTGGCAAAAAGCTTAAGACTTCAGTCAGATGTTATATTCCAAAAATATAAACCCAAAATAGCTTAAACTTACTCGACTGAAACATAAAATATCTTGTTTCACTGGAACAAAAATTACCTCATGGTTTTACAGATCACTGAAATTCTGTACTTTGAAAATAATGAACTGAATAAAAAAAGTTAAGTAGTATGATTATTTTCTTAGTCTCAACTGACAAAGAGTAAGTTTTAATTAGCTATTGGTAAAACCTGGCTTAAGTACTGTTGCTTTTAGGTTGAATGACATTTATACATATTTTTATTTAATGAAACAAGAAAACTAAAACATATGCATGCTTTAATGCAATACTGGATTTCATATTTCCTTGAATAGTTACTAGTACACGAGTTTTGAATAAGCCTATTGTACATTGCATATTAACCAATGTTTCCCTTCTGAATGAAATAAATATGTATGCACACACAAATAAGACATTGCTTCCTTTACCTGTTTTACTTAATGTGTTTTAAAATAATAATTAGTCAATGTTTTTTCATTAGCAACTCCATATATGAGAAAGGATAAAACAAGTAAAAAACTATAATAGTCTAACATAGTGTCCCTTACCAAAACCAGCTACAAATCTATATTAATATCTTATAAGTGAATTAATATACTTTAGGCAAATAAGGGTATGATAATTTATTTTTTATTAAATAGTAAAGTGGAATATTTGCATAGAAGCTGTGATCAGCCTCTTCATAATAGGAAGTTTTAATAATTTAGCAATGACCATTGCATCTGATATACAGAATAATGGTTAAGGAGACAGACTCTGGAATTTGAGATACCTGAATTTTGAATTCTGACTCCTACATTAAATAGTTATATAATATTGAGCAACTGAGTTTAAATTCCCCAAGTGACCCTTTCCTGTCTATAAAACTGAAAAAGCATTACAGCCCACCTCAAAGAATCTACCTGAAGAGGAAGTGAGGGAAGACAGCACTTGGGCTCCCAGTGATCACTATTAAATGGCAGTTACTGTTATTTGTATTTTTCCTTTGATAACATAATTTGTAAGATGCTTGCGACACTCATATCAGACGAAAAAAAGTGGGTTTTACACTTTGTCTCAGAGCACACCAGTTCTGTACTTTTGAATCACTAAAGTTTAAAAAGGCTGCAGCTGGTGAAAATGAATATATGTTGGATAAGTTCATAGTTAGCCCGCACAAAATATAAGACAAATTAATTTATTTTTTATTTGGAACCGATGTGAAAAATGTGTAGAGATATTATTACATGTGAATTTCATGGCTAGAGGAGCAAATCCCAAACTCTCATTATTATTAATAATGAACTCATTATTCTTATTATTAATAAGTCATTATTCTTGATAGTGCAGATATTCTTAAGTACACAGAAACATAGGAATAATAAAGCAGGGAGAATGACTATTTCAAACATCTCATTTTAAAAAATAGAACACTAATTTAAGGAAAAAGACTGGTAAAATAGGTAATACTGTTTGTTGCTAAAGGGGCACAGAATATTCATATATGTATTTTATGTAGGAGGAGCTGCTGCTTATTCTATGTTAAAATAATCTATACAACTTTTATTCTGAGTGTTTAAAGCTATAATAGTTATTGTGTGAATAGTAAGAAATGCATTATATTCTCAGTTTGAATATAATGGTGGTTAAATTTATAAAAACATTCCAGTTCAAGTAAAGAGAGAGTGGCTGAGGCCTTTTTTCTTTTAAGCTCATGAAAGAAGGAATCCAATCTGTACAACTAGTAATAAACCTACTGGGAAAACTGTCAGGGCAGGCAGAGGAAAACATAAAATTGGTGCAATCTATACAACCCTGTTTCAGAAAGAGAAGAAAGAGAAAAATTGCTTGAGAAATCACAAATAAAAAGCATGTTTGATAAGATAGAAGACACATTAAAAGGAAAAAAAATATGCCCCACAACCCAATCCACTGAGGTAATAAGTACAAATGGTAGACAGTATTTCTTAGCTGAAAGAGGAACCAAAAAAATAACCACAAAAAAACCACAAACAACTACAAAAAAAGACAAAACAAAAAACAACAACAACACAGCAAAACTAGAATCTTTGGTTTTGTTTCTTTCTAGGATCAAATCTGAATCCATTTCAAAATTATATCCCAAGTTAATGGCACTGCAGTGAAAAATTTGTCTACTAGGAATATTCACTTTGCTTATATTGTGAATTAATCTTAAAATATTTTGGCAATTGAATGGCCTTGTATATTTCTTATAGACTAAAACACTCATTTTATAAATAGAAATTTTACATCATAACTGCAAATGTGATTTTTATAACATACATTTGAAAAAATAGAGACTTCCAACAGGATCTAAAGGATATAATAAAATAAGAACAGAGTCTATTATAACATTTCAGAAGTCTTGATGAATACATTAGATTTAGAATTAAGATAAAACTAGATGAAGAGAGTTTTCTTTGTGTACTCATTTTTTTTCTACAGGTATTTATTGAGTCACTATTAAATAGTGTAGACACATGTCAACACATGGAGGAATAATACCTGCAATCTGCACTAAGAGTTCAAGGAACAGAAAGATGAAAGAATATTAAAATAATTTTAAGGCTGTGTGACATTCTATCTAATAAAAGAGTAATATGCAAATTAGACATCACTCCATCACAAAGATGGCCACAAGATGGCGGTGCCCAGTCTGGCTGAGCTCTGCCACTGAAGTGGTCAGGCCTGTTAGACAGGCAGGTGGTGGGGGAGACGGGGGCCCCAAGGGGCAGAACAGGCAATCAGAGGGGGCTGGGTTTCCCCTGCCCAGGCTAGAGGCCTTTCCCAGAGGCCTCAGGCATGGGCAAGGGCTGAGCTGGTGATTGGAGGGGTATGAGCGTGCCCTACACAGGCATAAGGCCAGGGCCAGAGGCCTCAGGCAGGGGCAGGGGCAAGGCCAGAGATCACAGGGACTTGGGTTCTACAGAGCCAGCAATCGGAAAGGCAGGGGCGGAGCCTGTGATCACAAGGGTCTGAGCACTGGTGGAGCTGGCAAAGCAGGGGTCTTGGGGTACCCTGCCCAAGCCTGCAGCCTTGGCCAGAGACTACAGTGGGGCAAGGGCAGAGCTGGCAATGACAGGGGAGAGGATCAGAGCCGGTGACTGCAGAGGCCTGGGCTCTGTGAAGCCTGCGATCGGAGGGGCTTGGAGGTCTTCTGTCCAGCCCTGCATCCTCAGCCAGACGTTATAGGCCTGGGCAGAGGTGGAGCTGGGATTGGAAGGGCAGGGGTGGAGCCGGTGATTGGAGTGAACTACAGAGGAAACACTTTTTCTTACTGCTCATTGGCTAAGTTCCCTGTATGCCACTGGTAATATTCTTAGTAACTTGAGTAATAAGAATCCAAAAAGGTGATCTAGGGTTTTTCCACCACACTCCTGGAGAAAAAAAATGAAGGTCCACTGCTGGAGGGCTAAGAAATGTCATATCCTGCCCTAGCTGGTTTGGCTAAGTGCACAATGCCTCAGCCTGCTGACTGCAGGGTCTGGGTTCAATTCTGACCAAGGGCATGTACCTAGGTTGCAGGCTCCTCCCTTGCCAGGGCCCAGGTCAGGGCATACCATATGCAGGAGGCAAACAATCAAAGTGTTCCTCTCCCTTTGAGGTTTCTCTCTGTTTTTCCCTTCTCTTCCACATTCTCTAAAAATCAATGGAAACATATCCTCAGGTGAGGATAAAAAGAAAAAGAAAGACAGGTCATATCCTATGAAAGACACATCTTGAAAATGCCTAAAGAAAGTTGTCATTTTTTCACGGTGAAGGGACTACAATCTGCATTGATGAAAACACCTTGGTGGCTGTGGTGACTGGCAGTGGCTGCAGTAGTGGGGTGATGGGGCTGGTGGCTTCCCATGATTAGCCTGGTCGCCTCCCACAAAGGGAGGCCAGACTGGCTTAGGCCCGTTCCCCAAGGGGAGCAGGGAGCGGGCCTAAGCCGTCAGTAGGACACTCCCTAAGGGCTCCCAATTTGTGAGAGGGGGCAGGCTGGGCTCAGGAAACCCCCCCCCCCCAGTGCACAAATTTCGTGCACTGGGCCCCTAGTTCTATATAATAAAATGCTGATATGCAAATCGATCACACAGTGGACTGATTAGTCCCTATGATTCACACTGACAACCAGGGGGCAGATGCTCAACACAGGAGTTGCACCCTGGTGGTCAGTGTGCTCCCGCAGGGGGAGCACAACTCAGTCAGAAGCCTGGGCTCAGGGATTACAGCTTGCAAGCACAGTGGTGGCGGGAGCCTCTCCCACCTCCGCTGCAGGTGGGCAGTAAGGAGCAAGGGGTCCTGGACTGCGAGAGGACACAGGCTGGGCTGTGGGGCCCCCCTTCCCCCAACCCCCAATTGCAGGAATTTTGTGCGCCAGGCCTGTAGTAAGTTATAATTGTCATACATACAACATGCAATGGTAGAACCAAGCAAGAGAGTGATTTGGAGGCTTCCCCAGTGGAGAAGGGAAGAAAACGTTTTAGGCCAAGGATCTAATAAAGATGACATGTGAAAGCAATTTATGGTAGAGTTTGAGAACTAAATAACTAGCAATTGAAATACTTGTCTGGGGAGCAAAATCTCTATTTTTGCTCTTCTAGAAAGATTACTAGGAAAACAAGAAAGACCCAAAGAAGACCATTCCCCATGCTGCTGCTCCATAAATGGAGAGTATTATAGAGTCACTCTAGATCCTGAAGTTTACAAACACAGAGTGTGCCCAAGCTGAAGGTGTAAATTTAAATAATTGGGGTAAAATATGTGATAAAGACATGAGATACTTAGATCATTTGCATATGAGAATTTGGGAACCAGGGTGTTCTCAAGAGAATTACTCTGAACAAATTCAGAAGATAGTAGTTTTTCTCTGGACTTGCTCCCCATGCTCTTCTGCCAGGCTGCCCACTCCTCTTTTTGCCCAATAATTTGTATAAGCCCCTGGTTCTTAAGCCATTTTGTTCTTAATGTCATTTCGTTCTGCGAGTTTAGCAACATTGAAAAAAACACTGTTTTTAGAGGAACGGGTGGTGTGCATGTTAGAATGCATCAGTTCCTGGGTTATGGTGTGTTATGCTTCTGTTGAAACAACATAATTCCATTAGCAATTTCCAAACTGAGGTCTGTGAGATCATAACAGGTACTTCACCAACATAACACAAATAGATATTAGCAATATTTTTCTATATAGTATATTTTTAAGTATGAGAAAGACAAACAAAACACCTTGGCATATTTTTATAGATAGGCTTACTCTAGAAAGTTTATCCCTTTCAGAAAATGGTTTTATTCTTGATAAATTCCAAGATGTGGCCTGCAAAATCACCTAAAGTACTAATTTGTAACTTCTGCTCATTGATGTCTCAGAGGGTTTACCAACTGAGCAATGCATGTTGAAAATGAAAAGCAGGAGCCTGTGCTTTTAAAATTATAGTAGAAACAGAAGAGAACGAAAAATTGCACTAATTTACTGTGAAGATGATATAAGCAGTTTTGTTTCTAAAGAAAATAGAACTATATAAAATGAAACTCTCACTTAATTGGTAAGTACTCAATATGTACAGTTTTAATTTTCTCATGTTACAAAATGACTATAGAGAATAGCATGTTTATAATGTTGCAATGATAATAAAATGCACTCGAATATATTTAATACATATTTAGCACATGTATACACATATAGCATACATATGTATACACACATACACATGATGCTGTATGTGATTTGTCTCCTTCATAACTAAAATTTAGCTGATATGTGAGACACATATAATAGTGTTTTTATTTTTATCTGAGTATTATAATCAAAATGTAAAATGAAAAATGTTTCTCTTTATAGTCATTATTTTGTACTCTTTAATCTTAATCAGATGTCATTTATATTTCTTTTTCATTCACTTGTAAAGCATAAATAATGAATAAAATGAAGTTGTTTATCACAGTGGTGAATGCCTGCACAACACCACTTTTACTTCAAATTTGATGTGTTCATTATACCTCATGACTTATCACTGATATCTGAGTACCTAGCTTAAGTTTTAAATCGTTCCATGATTGTGAACTTGAAAAATTCTGATGTAAGTAGCCAAAGCATTTACCTGATCCTATATAGCACATGTCAGTAAAAATACTTAACTTCATTCAAGAACTAAACTGGATGGCATTCCTTCTGATACTTCCAACATGAATTCAAAATGTTTCTTACTGAAACCATCAGGCAACATAAGTAGGGTCCGATTGCCATAACAATATTGATATTTTAGAACTTAAATTACTTAGTTCAGGATTAGTCCTAGACAGATCAGTTTTTACTGGGTAATGAACACTATCCAAATCCATTTTTAAGAGAAGAAAAAATAAACTGTCCCAGTAATTAAACTGTATTTCAAAACTGAATGGTTAATCAACCATGGTATCTTTATGTGGGAGATAATCACATTTGTACACACTTAAGATAGTATTGTTAGGAGTTGATTTCATTTCAAATACGTGTGTGTGTGCGCGCGCGCGCGCGCGATGTGTACTGTCAGCTAACATCAGTGATTTGGAAAAAAAAAAAAGAACTTGGCATTTGCAGTTCTTTTAAAATTGTTTCTACCTCATTCTAGAATGTGATTGTGGGCTGGCCAGTTGACCCTTCTGAACTCCCTGAACCATAAATGTAAATGGAGTATTCTATATACATTTCAGGGCTGTTTTCCTAGTGGTAACACACAATTTTCCTAGCATACTGTAGACTATCAATCCATGATGATTATAATCGTGGTTTCTCTGATTGATTATTCTCTGGGCTAGCTTCAGGTTTAAACAGCAGTGCCTGGATAATACTTTGTAGTTTTTATTGCTGTTCTTGTTTCTCTACTATGGAATGTAAAACATACACTCATAAAGCATTTCATTTACATCTACAGTATGGATACTTGACAATAGTAGTGTAGCCAACTGTCCTGGTTTGCTTGGGACCAAAAGCACTCCTAGGATGCAGAGCTTTCAGTGCTAAAACTGGGAAAGTTTTTGGCATACCAGATGGTTAGTCACTCTGTAGTGACCATCTAAATTTCATCCTCCTTTTTCTTAACTATATTTTAATCCAAAACTACATTTACTACCACCCTGTAACTGAGTCCACGTGATTAGTTCTGGCCCATGAAATGATGTGTACACTTCTGAGCCAGGTATTTAAGAATCCAATGTACCACCCTAACCGGTTTGGCTCAGTGGATAGAGCATAGGCCTGCAGACTGAAGCATCCCAGGTTCTATTCAGTTCAAGGATGTACCTTGGTTGCGGGCACATCCCCAGTGGGGAGTGTGCAAGAGGCAGCTGATGCATGTTTTCTCTCATCAATGTTTCTAACTCTCTATCCCTGTCCTTTCCTTTCTGTAAAAAAATCAATAAAATATATTTAAAACAAAACAAAACAAAACAAAAAAAGAATCTAATGTATCTTCCCATAGCTCTTTTCCCTTTATTGCTGGCAGACAGCAAAAGCATAGGGATTTAAAGCCACAGATCACTGGAAAACAAGATGCAGACAATTGGAGGTCTGAATCACTATGGCAAAGAGGATTTCCCAAGTCTCATCAAACTGTGAAGTAAGAAATGAATTTCATTGTATTAAAGCATTGTTATTTTGGAGTTGTCTTTTACATCAGTTAGTGTATCCTAATGAAAAGAATTTATCCTATCTAATAAAGAGGGAATATGCTAATTGACTACCATGCCCTCAAAGATGGCCACGTGCCTGCCTCCAGAGTTCCCCAGTTCCTTCAGCCCCCCAACCACCAGGGCCACCTGAGGCTCAGGTAACCAGGGCCGGCTGAGGCTTGCACTGCTGGCAGTGGCAGCAACAGAGGTGTGATGGGGGCATCGGCTTCCCCTGATCACCAGGCCGCCTCCCACCCCTGAGGGCTCCTGGACTGTGAGAGGGGGCAGGCCAGGCTGAGAGATGCTCCCTCCAGTGCATGAATTTTCATGCACTGGGCCTCTAGTCTGCACTAATAAAAGCCTAGGTGGCCCTTGTGCTCAACATTGTCACAAGATGGCCACCATAAATGGCCATGCACACAGTGGAGGCGGGGCCCAGCAGCCGCTCGACGTGGTGAGGACTGGGGGTTCCACACGACATGGAGGCCGATCCCAATGTAGAAGTCAGGTTGTGGCAGGAGAGCGCAGTTGTGAGCGGTCAGGCCAGCAGAAGAGGGTAGTTGGGAGTGATTGGGCCAGCAGGGGAGGGCAGTTGGGGGCCATCGGGCTGTCAGGGGAGCAGTTAGGTATCAATGAGGCCAGCAGGGGAGTGGTTAGGGGGTGATCAGGCTGGCAGGAAGAAGCAGTTAGGGGCAATCAGGCAGACAGGCAGGCAAGTGGTTAGAAGCTAGAGGTCCCAGATTGTGAGAGGGATGTCCAGATTGTGAGGCAGATGTCTGGATTGTGAGGGAGATGTCCGGATTGTGACAGGGATGTCCGGCTGCCCATTTAGGCTCGATCCCTGTGGGAATCGGGCCTAAACCAGCAGTCGGACATCCCCTGAGGGGTCCTAGGTTAGAGAAAGTTCAGGCCAGATTGAGGCACACCTTCGTAGTCTATATATTAAAAGCTTAAGCAACCATTACAGCAGAACGACTGGAACAACCAGTTGCTATGATGCACACTGACCACCAGGGGCAGATGCTTAATACAGAGCTGCCCCTGTGGTCAGTGAGCTCCACAGGGGGAGCACCCCTCAACCAGAAGCAGGGCTCATGGCTGGAGAGCACAGCGGCGGTGGTGGAAGCCTCTCCGACCCCTGTGGCAGTGCTAAGGAGCAGCAAGTGCAGTGGTAAGGAGCCTGCTGCTAAGGAGCAGTGAGCCGAGCAATAAGGAGTGAGCAGGCAGACAGTAAAGAGCAAGGGGTCACAGACTTTGACAGGATGCAGGCCCCCATGCATGAATTTTGTGCACTGGGTCTCTAGTTTTAAATAATATTGGAAGCAAATGTATTTGTCAGTTACTTAGAGTCATCACTTATTTTCTCCTAATTGCAGAAAGATAAATGCCAAACCTAAGACTAAACTCATGACTTCTGATATCAAATTCTATGTTCTTCCATTAAGCTG
This sequence comes from Murina feae, assembly GCA_004026665.1. Classification (NCBI taxonomy): domain Eukaryota; kingdom Metazoa; phylum Chordata; class Mammalia; order Chiroptera; family Vespertilionidae; genus Murina; species Murina feae. The sequence continues at coordinate 5,625 of PVJC01022123.1, read as the reverse complement.
TTTCTTTTACACATTCTATAATCACACTTAAATGTATACACACACATATACATATACACAAACAGGTGTGTGCACACTGCAAAGCAGTAATTACAGTTAGAACACGTACATATTCTTTTCAAGTAGCGATTTCTATTACTGTATGACTAGAAAGCTGTCAGGAATTGTGAAAAATAAGAGATTCTGACAAGTCTGTTATGTACTCAAATATGGCCAGTCTGAGAACATGTATTGACTACACATTAAGCAGCACTGCTAAGATGTGGGCTTTTGTTTGTTTGTAGTTTTCTGGCTCCTTGTCCTAAGTGGTATTTACTATCCAGTTCCTAATGATAGTCCTCTATCTTTCAACAATCTTTAACTCAGGTAATAGTAATAATACGAAAGCCTCAAGTTAAATAACCTAATAATTATTTTTCTCCATATTATGGAAATAAGCCTGAAACTTAAGTAATATTGTATTTCACATTAAAGTTTATTTTAGAGAGATTTATTTACATTTATTTTTTTAAAATTAGCTATTGAAGCAATAGTAATAGGTTTCAAAAGGCCAGAAAATTGAGAAAAGCTATATGAAAACTTGTTTGGCAGAATTTTGTTAAAATGAAGGGAGGAAAATATGAAATTAAATCTAGTTTAAACATTAATATGTAGCAAAATTATATCAGGATATGGATTATTTTTTCCTATGGCTGAATGAGAGATTAACAGAAAATGCATGGATTTTCACACGAAGATGATAGTGGAAGAGAAATAACATTATAATATGTTGCTAGGTCAAATCATAGTTCCAGCTTCACACCAAAGTTCCTTGTATTGGGAGTATTTTCAAATATGCTATTCTTGCAACATTAAATCTATTTGTGATTTCAAAAAATCCAAAGTAATTTCAACCTTAATATCTCCCAAAACTATCACATTCTTTCTTCCTTTCACTGGTACTTCTTGAAAACAAACAAACAAAAAAGGTGTATCTCTAGGAATTCCTTCCTTAAATGCATACATGCTATCTTCTTCCATTACTCCTTTCCACTGCTTTCAAATAATCAGCTACTGTGTGTTTTGTTATCCACCTTCTAAAACTCTCTGTAGTGTCTCAAATTGCTGATTACCTGGTTCTTCAAATACTTTGAAGGTTAGTACGTGTATCACAAAGAACCTATTTCTCTAGATGCTCCATCTCACTCTTTCCTGAGTCCCATTTATGTCCACTATCCTCATGCTATAGATGAGGTTATGCTTTCACTCAAGTATCATACTTAACTTCAATCCTACTTATCTTAATTTTACCTTATCCTAAACTCTGATCTTTTACTCTTGTTCTAAATTTTCCATGAAATACAGATTAAAAGGAATTTTCCTGTGTATAAAATGTGCAAAGGAGTGTGTATTGAATTCTACATCTTTGGGGTTAAAAGTCAAACTCATAATTACAGTCCATAATTACTTTCTTCTCTCATTTCCTTTTCTTTTGATTGTCCTAGTTATTTGGAATTGGTTGGAATATATACTTTTTGCATTTCTTTGCTCATTTTTAAAAACAATTATCCATATAACTAGAGGCCCGGTGCACAAAAATTTGTGCACTCAGGGTGTGTGTGTGGGGGGGTCCCTCAGCCCAGTCTGTGCCCTCTCACAGTCTGGGACCCCTTGGGAATGTCCACCTGCTGCTTAAGCTTGCACCCCAGAGAATCGGGCCTAAGCTGGCAATCAGACAGACCTCTGGCAGCCTGGGAGCCCTCACGGGATGTCCACTTGCCAGGGGGGAGCAGGCCTAAGCTGCAGTCAGACATCCCTAGCACTGCTGAGGAGGCAGGAGAGGCTCCCACCACCACTGCTGTGCTGGCAGCCATCAGCCTGGCTTGTGACTGAGCAGAACTCCCCTTGTAGGAGCACACTGACCACCAGGGGGCAGCTCCTGCATTGAGCATCTACCCCCTGGTGGTCAGTGTGTGTCATAGTGACCAGTCATTCCCAGTGGTTCTGCTGTTAGGGTCAATTTGCATATTACCCTTTTATTATATAGGATAGAGGCCTGGTGCATGGGTGGGAGCTGGCTGGTTTGCCCTGAAGGTGTCCCTGATCAGGGTGGGGGTCCCACTGGGGTATCTGGCCAGCCTGGGTGAGGGGTTAATGGCTATTTTTAGGCTGGCCACACTCCCTTCAGGGTGGGGGTCCCCAATGGGGTGTCTGGCCAGCCTGGGTGAGGGGCTGATGGCTGTTTGCAGGCTGGTCAAGCCCCCCAGCATGGACCCTCACCCCATGGGATTGCCTGGCCAGCCTGGGTGAGGGGCTAGGGCCATTTTCAGGCTGTTTGCACTCCCTTCAGGGTGGGGGGTCCCCAACAGGGTGCCTGGCCAGCCTGTGTGAGGGGCTAATGGCTTTTTACAGGCTTCCCAAACCCCTCAGTGGGAACCTTCACCCCATGAGGGTATGGCCAACTTGGGTGAGAGGCTGAGGGGAGTTTTCAGGCTGGATGAGGGGCTGAGAGCAGTTTTCAGGCTGGTCACACCCCCTTCAGGGTAGTGGTCTCAATTAGGGTGCCTGGCCAGCCTAGGTGAGGGGATGAGGGCCGTTTTTAGGCTGGCTATGCCCCTCAGTGACCCAAGCTTCCAGCCTCTCCTTTTTTTCTTTTCTTTTTTTCTGGGATTTATTTATCTTCTATAATTGAAACTTTGTAGCCTCCAACGGAGCCGGCCAGGACAGGCGAGAAACTTGGCTTCCTCCATCACTGGGGGCAACCCAAGCCTCCTGCTTGCTCCAGCTTCGTGGCCGCCACCATCTTAGCTGGATTAATTTGCTTACTCGCTCCTGATTTGTTGGTGTGCGTGGCTTTTGAGTGTAGCGAAGGGACGGTTAATTTGCATGTTTCTCTTTTATTATATAGGATAAGTATCCACATCTTTCTCATTTTAGCTTCCTTCTTTCTATTATCACTGTGAACACTCTATGTTATGCCCTCATTGTACTTACGCTTATAATACAGAAACAAATCTCTACTTAAAAGTTCCTTTATATCCTCCAGCGCTTCTCTCTTTACCTAATGAATTTTCACACATCTTTTCCTATTGTAATTCATTCAGATATATGTTCTTATATTAATCTATGCACATAACTGCTCCTATCTCTTTGATGGAAATGGAGCTTCATTTCTTCCAAATTAAGTATTCACTCCTCAAACTAGCATTTAAAATCATTCTTAATACTCCTCAGAGATACCTTTATAACCATGTCACAACAACTCGTTAAGTTTCAGCCAAGCAAGACCATTGTACATTCCCCAAATAGGTGCTAGTCTAGACCATCCCACTCCTACTAGTTCTGTTGTTTCCACCTGGGAAATTCCATTCCTGCTTACTCCTTTGCAATCCTTAATCATCCTTTAAGACCTAGCTCAAAGGAGCTTATGCCACCAATGATTTCTTTCTCTTCTGTCAAAGTACATTTGATAATCCTCTTCCTTGGACCCACAAAACACTTCCCTTATGATACTTATCTTACCTCAGTCAAATAATGGAATCTCCTGTGAATTGTTTTGTCCAGAAAAGATTCAAGGCTTCTTGTGGGCAGGAATTATAATATTCATCTCTGAATTCAACAAGTGCTTAGCATAACAGGCTACCCATAGCCCTTTCTCAGAAAAAGGTTCATTTATACAGAAGAACAGTCAATGTAAGTTAGTATTTAAAAACAACTGAATGCCAATGTGTATTGGGGGGGGCGATTATGTTGCAGTAAAATTTAAATGGAGTTAAATAATTATAAAGCAAATGAAGAAGTATCATATGATGGTAAGGTTTTAGCTAGTGAAAAAAATAAGGAAACAAAATTTCAGTAAATTATAACTTCTTAACTTAGTTTTCAACAATGTCATGGATTTCCAATGCACAGTGCAACAATAAAAACTCACTTCTCATTTTTTTCTGGTTTCACTTAGATAATATAAAGCTACATAAAATTAATATATACTCTTATATATAATATATATATATATATATATATATATATATATATATATATAGTATAGTATAGTATAGCAGAAAAATGTAATGCCCTGAAAAAAATGTTGGCAATTTGAACTTTTTAAAAAAAATAAAATGTTTTCAAATTGTAAAACTTGCTCTATGAATTATGTTAGACAATGGTTTTATGTTTCTAAGAAATATATAACATAAAAAGAAATAGAACATGCTAGGCAGGCTTCAAAATGAGTCCCAGTGCTTCTGCTGCTGGTATCCATACCTTTATTTAGTCTTTCCAAATTGTCCTAGAGTTGCTCTGTGTGACCAATAGCACATAGCAGAAACGATGATATGTTACTTCCTAAATTATAAAAGAAGATGGTTTCCCTCTTAGACACTCTCATTTTTTCTCTCTCTCTCATTCTCTAGAGAAGCAAGGTGCTAGCAGGCAGTCTCGGGCAAAGCCTTCATTGCAAGAAATTTAGCTTCTGGTCAAAGCTAGTGAGAAATTGAGGCCCATATCAAGCTGAAACCTGCCATCAACCATGTGCATAAACTTGGAAGCACTGCTAGTGCCTTGAGGTCACTGTAGCCTCTGCCAACTTGTGAGAGATCCTGATCCCAAAGCAGCCAGCAATCCTGCACCCAGACTACTACCCACTGGAAACCAAATGAGGAAATCAAGAGGTTGTTTTAAGCTGCTACATTTTGGGATACTTTGCTATGCAGCAATAGGTAACTACACAATATACAGATATGTAGAAACTTTTCCATTAAGTCCATTTACTACTATAATGAAATTAACCATGTAATCTTAAGAAGGATATATGTACTAATCTTTGTAAAACTGTATGTAATTAATAAAAAAAAGGAGTTTGTTGACTAAATTTTTTACTGACTACATTAATGAAATATCCTGAAAATATTTATTTTATAAGCTTTTAGGTTCCATTTAGTAAAAGTGATGATAATGCCTTATTTCTAAAGATTCAAGTTCTTGAGAGTTATAGCACCATAACAACCATGGATTGCTTTGCTTTGCTTTAAAAATGATATGTTTTAAGGATTCTGTTCTGTTTTCTCTAGTGGTTCTGAAAATAAGGATTCCAGGTAAGTTTCAATGTCTAGGTGAAGATCAGACATATAGAATTTTCAACAGCTATCTGGGCATGGCAGGAAGGAGCCATAGGTCATACAAAAAGATAAAACAGATTATCCCAGATCCTCTTGCTGTGCTTCCTGAACTTAGCTTTTACATTTGCTACAGGCCAAAAACAGACTGTAGGTTTTTCTTCTCCACGAGTCTATGAATCTTATTATTTACTTCCCAGTGCTTTTTCAGGAATTCTGGGTGGGTTATATCATAGAGTGAAAAATAAAATGATTTATTAGTAAATTTTTATATAAATCAATATTATATGGTCATCATTATGCCAAGGCTTTATCTTAAAAAATTCCTCATCTTTAAAAATCAGCTTTAGTTTAAGTTAAATATTGACTTCTTTGGATACCTTCAAAATAATCTTGCTAGGAAACAAATGGAAAACAGAACAAATGTACACTATATTTCAAAGAAATAAGTCTTGGTACAGTTTTTTGTCCTGTGGCAATGCTGATAATTGGCTCCATCAATTTAAATGATATTATGATATTAGAATTTTAT
>PVJC01022122.1:0-27625 GCA_004026665.1 Murina feae | reverse complement strand
GGGAAAGCAAGGTGGCGGGCTGGGGAGTGGGAAAGAGGCAGCGGGGCGGTCTTGGCCTGCTTGGCAGCTGCCCAGGCCCTTTGTGGGGCACCGGGGAGCAGGAAAGCAAGGCTGCAGGGGCCAGAGGCCTGCTTGGCAGCTCCCAGACCCCTTGGCGGCACCAGGAAGTGGGAAAGGAAGGCAGCAGGGAACCGGTGAGTGGGAAAAAGTCAGTGGCCCGCTTGGCGGCTCCCCAGGCCCTTTGGGGGCCACTGGGGAGCGGGAAAGCAAGCTCTTGGGGGCTGGAGTCCTTCTTGGCGGCTCCCCAGACCCCTTCCGGGGATCAGGGAGCAGGAAAAGGCTGGCCTGATCACGAGGCAGGGTTTTCCCTGCTTTCTGGTGGCTGGAGAAAGATGGGCAGTAGGCAAGCTTGGGAGGCAGGCCGCACCCAGCCCTGGTCACAGCTCAAAAGAGAGAACAACATGCAGGGGAGGGCAAGAGTCTGAGAGATCATCATAGAGGGGGTGCCTGCTCCAAGCCTCCACGGTGTGCCTAGGGGCAGGTCCCCAGCAGGTAGACACACACAGGAGGACTGCTCCGAGCCTCAGATGCAGCTGGGGACAGGTCCCCAGTGGCCACACACACACACACACACACACACACACACAGAAGGCGCCTGGCAGACTGGGGCCATCATAGGACATCCACTGAGGGGTCCCAGACGGTGAGAGGGCACAGGCCGGGCTGAGGGACTCCCTCCACCCCGAGTGCACAAATTTTTGTGCACCAGGCCCCTAGTATTAAATAAAATATAATAAAATCAAGAAAATAGTCATGCAAATTTTATACATATTTCCTAAACTAACTAGTATCCATTAGAACCATAATCAAAATGAGATCTCTAACACATTATAAAAAATTGTATATTACACAATCTACTGTAATAAAAGAGTAATATGGAAATTAACCATCTCTCTGAGATGCATAAGCCACGCCCACTAGCCAAGCCACGCCCACCAGCCAATCAGAGCAGCTGTATTCAAATTAACCCAGCCAAGATGGAGGCCAGCAGCCACAGACTGAACAGCGGCGGGGGCAGCGGCGGGGGCAGGGGGGGGGGGGGGGCAGGGGGTGCAGGGCACGCGGTGACGGGGACAGGGCTCGGCAGCAAGTGCGGCATGAACCTGTTTGACCTGGACAAGGTCCCCGAGACCCTGGAGTTCTTCAAGCTGCTGGGGCTAGACTATGAGGCTGGCTCCGAGGCGGGCGTCTTGCTCCCCGTGGAGCCTCTGGATGGGTTCCCTGGCCATGGCCTGAAGGGGGTGTGACCAGCCTGAAAACAGCTCTCAGCCCCTCACCAAGGCTGGTCACACCTTCATGGGGTGAAGGTCTCCACTTGGGGGCTTGGCCAGCCTGCAAACAGCCATCAACCCCTCACCCAGACTGGCCAGGCACGCCAGCAGGTGGACATCCCCCAAGGGGTCCCAGACTGTGAGAGGGCACAGGCCGGGCTGAGGGACACCCCCAAGTGCACAAATTTTTGTGCACCGGGCCCCTAGTGTAATATACAGATCATGTATCAGAAATGTTCACTTGAACTATATAATCTTGTTAATCAATGCCACCAAAATGAACTCAATTTAAAAATAAAATAAAAGGTATCTTAATTTTTTTCAAAAAGTTTAATAACTAAGAAAAATTAAGCTACAGGCAAGAATGATATGAATAAAAATAACTGAACAGTAGGACTGATGGTAAAGTATTAGCTGTCTATAATTTAAGTACATCTCTGACAAAATTTTTATCCATAGGAATAACCAATGAGTAATACCCCCGTAAATCCTGCAAAGAGGTATAAAATATAAAAGCAGTAAGTTTCCAGAAAAAAAATAGACTTAAGGACACAACATTATGTAGGATGAAGCAGAGCCAAATCATACTAAAATAACTCATTCTTGAGGACAATATAATTATTTCAAATATGCATGAAATTTCAAAAAGTTTCACAATGTATAGAGCAAAAGTTGATCTAAACATTTTGAGTTGTCAAATTCAACATCACACAGGTTTCTACACTAATTTCTTCAATTGTAATTATATGCTAAACATACAAAAATATATTTATTATATCTAAGACTTGAGCAACATCATAAGCTTTATTTACTAACTGTATATAGAGGTGTATGTGCCTCCAGCTTCTCTGATTGATTAAGCATATATTTCTATTGGTTGAATCAACACAGCATTGGTTTTCAAATGTTTTGCCTATTACTCCTCAGCAATGTAGAGAACACTGTACCCAATATGCAAAGATTATATATCTATGTAATGAATATATGGAACATGTGCAAAATTATCACATATGTTAGACAATCAAACAAATTTCAATACATTTCATCACAACATCAACTCATCAGTATTGTCAGACTATGTTCTCTTAATTCATTGCAATTAAATGAATTAGAAAAGAAACACTGAATAATACACACAAATATGCAATAGAATATTATTCGGTAATAAAAATGAATGGAATATTGCCATTTGCAACAGCATGAATGGATCTCAAGGATGTTATGCTAAGTAAAATAAGTCAGAGAGAGGTAAATATTGTATGTTTGCACTTATACATACATGGAATCTATAAAAAAAGCAAACAAAATAAATTAATAAATAAAACAAAATAGAAATATACCCATGGATATAGAGAACAGATGACTGCCAAAAAGGTGAGGGGCAAAGAGATGGGAATATTTCTTCAAAGTATTCTTTTAAATAATAAAAAATAAAAACACATCTAAATATCTTATAAATTCAAAACTGAATCATAATTGGAAATGTAATTAAAGAGTGTTTTAATAAATGTGTTAATTACAGACGAGAATATCATTTACAAAGGAAACCTGTGGAAACAGCAATAGACAGTCTTTAGAGATCAGAATATTCTTAGAAATAACACGTCCTTTGGGATGAGTGGAAACTGTTCAGGAAAGGAGTGGACCATCTATAAGACAAATGTTGCAAAATACATTGTAAGGTAATTGCTTACTTTTTTCTTATTTGTGTTTCGTGTTTTTTTGTAAATCCAGAGACAGTTATTTTCTTGGGAAAGATTAGAATTTTAGGATTGGAATAAAAAGGAGTTTTTTGTTTTTGTTTTGTTTGTTTTTTAGCTTTGAAATTCTAAAAGAAGTTAATGAAGCCCAATTCAAAAGACACTTTTAATAACTAGGTTTTTAGATTCTAAAATCCAGGCAGTTGAAAGTTTTAATATGTTCTTTTTTTTTTTTCAAGGGCTCAATCAAATAGCAAAATTTAATTCTCAGAAGATTTTTCATGGTTATTTTGATAAGCCATGATATAAAGGGAGACATAGATATGTCATTGAATTATCCAGAAAATGCCTGTGGTTTGAATAACACAAGGTATGTGGATCTTTCAGCTGAATGCCATAGGAAATACTATTGGCAGGACAACAACAATGTATGCCCATTCTCAAGGATCAGACGCAGCAAGCCACAGTGCGTGCTGGGCCAGAAGACAAACCAGAGAACAGACAGATCAAGATACATTAGGAATGCCACAACCAGCCTGGAACACAATTCAGGACTCTACACCCCTTCTAATGATACAAGGTGATAAATATGCTCCTTCCAGCTCAAGGGATTAAAAAGAAAGATCATTAAGATGGGACAATATCCCTGAGATTAAGTTTGACTTTTAAATTAACTTATCTTAAATGCAACACTGATTGAGAAATTAACCTTAAGAGACTGCTTTAACTTGAATGGCACAGAGTTTCTTTAAAGAGATGATATAGTTTCCTCTATTGATTTGAAATAAGAGTTCGGGGCAAGTTGATTACAATTATAGAAAAAAAAGAACATTGTAATTCTATGCATCACAGTAGTAGCATATGCTTTTATAATGTGGTTCAGGTAAAAATGGAATGTTTATTGTGTAAATTGGCTATTTCAGTTTAACAGAATGGGAATTTGATTTTATTAATAAACTAGAGGCCCAGTGCATGAAAATGAATTTTCATGCACTGGAGGGGGAGCGGGGGCCTCGGCCTGGCCTGCTCACAGTCCAGGAGCCCTCAGGGGTGGGAGGCAATCCGACCATCAGGGGAAGGCGATGCCCCCATCACACCTCTGCTGCTGCCACTGCCAGCAGCACAAGCCTCGGCTGACCCTGGTTACCTGGGCCTTGGGAAGCCCTGGGTGGCTGGGCAGCTGACATCTGAGGCTTGCCTGAGCCTCGGACATTGGCTGGGCAGCCACCATCCAAGGCTTGCCTATGCCTCGGGCTGGCCCTGAGCAGCTGGGGGGCTGAGGGCAGGTCCAGCTGCACTGTGCCCCTGCCTCCCCCCCCCACCTCCAGCTGGGCTGAAAGGACTGGGGGACTCTGCCAGGGCTGAGGGCACTGAGCACCACCATCTTGTGGCTATAGGTGTCGCCATTTGTGATGGTGTGATGGTCAATTTGCATGTTCCATCTTTATTAGATAGGATGGGGAAAGAAGTTTAGACAACTAATCAGAGGAAATTATGAAATAAGAGATGTGTTATGATGTAGAATGTAGCTTTCATTCTTTGGGTAATGAAAATTGATTGAGAATTTTAAATAGGAAAATAGCCCTGCCCAGTGTGGGTCAGTTGAATGATACACACAAACACAATGGAATATTATTCAGCAATAAAAATAAATGAAAGGTAACTGGGTCTATTCTTGGTCAGGGCACATATACTGGATTGCAAGTTTGATCTCTTGGCAGGCTGCCAGCAGAAGGCAACTGATCGATGTTTCTCTCTCCCTCTCCCTTTCTCTCTCTCTAAATAAATAAATAAAAATAGGGAAATAACCATTATTTCTTAAGTTTATTGATATATAATTAACATACAGCAAAATTCACTCTTTTGAGTGTACAGTTTTATGATCTTGTTTCTAGTTTTTGTGACATAATATAACTATAAACACATGTATGAACCTAAGTTTTCTTATCTCTTAATTAGACATAAAAAATTGAAATTGCTGGGTCATATGTTAATTATATGTTCACCTTTATTAGCAATTGCTAAAATATTTTCCAAAGTTGCTGAGCCATTTTTGCATTCAAGCCTGTAATCATTGAGTTTAGTTGCATTGCTACTATATGGATGTCTTTGATTTGAGATATTTGATAGGTTTGTAGAGGTATTTTATTGGCATTTGAATTTGCATTTTCCTAATGACTAATGATGTTGAGCACCCAATTTGCTCTTTTTTTTCTTCCACATTTAGTTTGGATATTAAATGTTGTTAATTAGATGTCCTCCATATATCTCTCAGGTGAAGTGTCTCCACACCATTTGCACATTTTATTGGGCTGTTTACTTATTAATTTTTTAGTGAGCCATATATATTCTGGGTGCACATGCTTTTTCATATTTGTCTTTAGCCAAATTTTTCCCCCAGCCTATGATTTGTCTTTTCAGATTGGGTTTGTGTGTTTGAAATCTGTATTCAATTTTTAGAATCAACTAGAATGGTCAAGATTGGGAGCAGGGAGTCTACAGTTGCACTTAACTGAAGAAGCTAAACAGAATATAATGAATTATAGTAAACACACAGACTCAATAGAAGCTGCTAATTTGGATTCCAGGAATATGGAGAAAGAGGAATAAAATTATGAATTAGGGCTCTTTCTGAAGTAAGTGAAAAGAAAATATATTAATATAATCAACATATTAAGGGAAAAACTTTTTTTTCCATTTGTTTATTACACTTCATTTTCATTTTAAAAATGTGAGATAGTATATGAGAAGTTGTTTAAGAGTGTCTAACTTTATATTTGCCATAATGTTTGCTTTGGTCAGATTTTGACATGCACCTTGATTATAAACTTCTCCTGGGATGAGAAAACTCTCTAATAAAATGTCAGTTTCTCAATACCCAGCCTTATCTGTGCATCTCACCTGAGTGTGCCAGTTTCTAGGCAAGTACTTAGCATCTAGGAAGTACTTTGGGATTAATATGAATATATTAATGACACATGTTGATATGTTTTCCATACTCTTAATCATGTGCTTACTAATATTCTGCTGTCTACCTTAGACTGAGCTACTTCCATGTCCATCTCTTATGCTGTTTTTCTACTCGACCTAAATTTACACAATCCTTGTTCCTCTTTCTTTTAAATTCTACTGGATCTGTATAGTGGCCCAAACTAATACCATATCGCTGCTCCTAAAGTGTACTATTAATGATATTCAATACAAGTAAAAATCTGAGGTGAACTTTTAGGAGTTTCTGAATATGTTAATTAATTCACCATAACAAACTTTTCCTGAATTCAAATTAACTCATTTTACTCTGGGTCAAATTAGCTCACTTTGTCCCCTCTTCAAATTAACTCACTTTAACCTGTGTCCAAATTAACTCACTACGAACAGGATACAAAGATTAAAAATAAAGTGAAACAATGAATACTCTAAACTGCCTCATACGTTAGCATGTGTTTTACCTTATCAGAAAATAGTCATTGCATTTTATTCATCTCAAAGACACTAACGTTCCAAGGACACTGGGATAAGAATTCTGACCTACCTTTCAAGGACTGCCTACATTTTAGAGTTGTTTGATACCTAATTGCAATATTTTTAACACCATTTTATCAGATAGTGTAACTTTTATTTCAATGGTACAAGTTTTAAGATCTGTACATTTAAAAGTTTAAGATAGGTTTTGAAGACAAAAACATTCCCTGAAAACACACTAACATTTTATTTTAACTCTACAGCATCAAGTGCTTATAGATTTTTCCTAAAATATAATCTTCCAAGTTATTTCTTTGACCCTGCTTGGCCAAAATATAAACTAACGTATTCAAGAAGATATGCCAAAATCAAATCAGTCAAATAAATTGAGGGGAGATGAGAAACACAAACCTACTAAGTAAACAGCTTTAAACAAATGCTGTTTTAACAAATGTAAACCTCTTAGAATCAATGAATGATCACAATTGGTTCTGTGTGAGTCCAGTGTCTGTAGCTAACCCATATCCTAAAATGTTATTGACACGTTTAACATTAAACGAAGGAAACACATTATTATTCCACTGAATCGTCTCACTATTTTAACTCAATGGATTTGATAAATGTTTCCTGTTAAAACTGTGAAATGTGTTTATTCAGGTTTCCAGTCAGAATAAATTTTATTCTCCAGCCTACAGGTTCAGTGAAGCTTAGGGAAACCAAACAAAATCCTGTCCGCTTCATAAACTATAAGCAAAAACTGTGATGTAATGGGAACCGTGTCTACTTCTTGAAAGGTTTTAGGTGGCAACATAAAATATCCATGCAATCGGGTGGGGGAAAAAGAGCAGTTTTGTTTTCATAAACTAGATGGGCTCTCTTGGGGTTAAGAACAACAGAATATAAACGGAAAATGATTCCCTGTTTTTCTATCCAAACGAAGCTTGACGAGGAAGTTTGAGGATGAATCCAAAAGTATAACGGAATATGTATCTTTGTGCCCAGTTATATGCATCATTGTAGAGGAGGAAAACTAAAACCAAATTGTAATGGACAGAGCATCCAAGTCATGGGTGGGACTATCTTTAATCCCCCTTACAAACCTCTTCCACATAATCTGCTCACTGCTAATTTTTTTAGCTCATAAACATATGACTTTTCCCCTCAGTATTCTGGAATGCACTGTCAGTAGCATGCAGGCCAGACTTGTTCTATTTTCTCTGTATCACCAGTCTCTGGAACCATGTCTGCTGCATAGAAGGCACTGAATAACCATGTGATGAGTGCATAACTGAATTGTATCTTTGATTAAGGAATCTTAAAAATAAATTGCTTAACTTTTTTACTATACATCATGGGAATATAATAAATTTAATATGCCAGGGTACATTTTCTGGCACTAATTATTTTTATAAAAAAAGAAAACAACTCAGTTATTAGGCCAGGAAACAGCCATCACCACCTGATACAAAATATATCCACTTACAGGGTTACCAATATCCATAAACCATGTAGTTATGGAAGTACAAACTTAAAAAACAAAAACTTGTTCAAGTCTTCAAAAGATTATAATTTTCCTCAATAAATTTAACAAGTAAAAAGAAGATTGAATTAAAGCTGACTATTAATCTAATTTTGTTCCTGGTGCTAATTCCTACTAAAAAGTCTAATCTAAATTACAAAAATGATGAGATTACTTTATGAATAATTAATTAACATTTTAATAAAGCAATAGACATTAAAACAACTAGAAAATAGCATTTAATACACAAGAACGGATGAACAACCGTGATTCAGAATTTGCAGATTAATTAATTTTTCAAATGTTTAATTTATGGAGATTAATGTGTGTTCATTAACCTATTTGGAAGAAGACTGAGAAGCATGGAGCAAACTTGGAAAGATAAATAAGAGATGAAAACATAATGTGGTGGTGTTAAATCTGGAAAGCTACGTATTATGCAGTATTGCCAGAAGTGAGATTAGAGGTGGAGGTGGGGAGAAACTGCCTGAAGTCTAGGCAGTGGTTAGATGATGCAGGAAGTTACCTACTTCAACACAAAGTATGGATTTTCAGCATGTATGTTTCATTCAAAAACGTAAAATACAAAGCGCCAGTGAATTAGATACTGTGTTACAGTGAGGATGCCATTAAAACTATTTTTAAATTTATTTTATTTTTTTTTAAATAAAATAAGATGTCTCCCATTCGCTCCCCCCCCCGCCCCTTTGCCTGCATCCCTCTCCTCCTAGGTCTTCACTATCTATTGTCTGAGTCCATGGCTATGCATACATGTTTATAAATTCTTTAGTTCATCTCTTCCTGTTCCTTCCCACCTTCTCTCAGTCTGTTTCATGCTTCCATGTCTACGGTCCTATCTTGTTCAATTAATTTTGTTCCTGAGATAGGTGAGCAAGGGAAGTTGGGTGGAAAGCACTAGTGGCAAGCGGTGTATGTGAAGATTGAAATGGTAAAATTGTTGATTACATTAGGTGTGTTGGCAAGGAGACATTTGACTATTGATAGAAAAGAAGTGAAGTGGTTAGTTAGGCAAATGGCTGGTGAAATAATATTCCAGACAAGAAGAGCAACAAGTGCAAAGTGCAAAGAACACAAGTTCAAAGTCCCTAAGGTGAGCCTGGTGTGTTTCTGTCTCTCAGAGGGCATGGCCAGGAAAATGTTATTTCCTATTAAAAAGAAAATGCAGCTCCTGGAAGAATGGCTGGCTCCAGGGCGCAGACAGAAAAACAGCAAGATGAGCCTGGGCCATGCTGTGTTAGAGAAGTTCTCAAAGAAAGAAGAGAACATGTTAAAAAAACAGACACCATCATGAATGAGCCTTCCCTAGCCAAATAGAAACCATTTGAGATTAAAAAAATAAATCTTTGCAGAAATAAATAATAAAAAATTTAAAAATAGGAGACCAAGGGTCAATTTGAATATGTTAAATTGAATACATTGAAAGTTTTTAAGTTATAAGATATTTACATAGTTTGGATGCCGTTTCACACCAAGTATTCATTGGCTGATAACTCACTTAGGAGTCTGATAAAGGATCAGTCGCCATAACCAGGAAGGAATCAAATCACAATCACGGGCCCCCGGATGCAATGCAATGATGAAAACAGGGTGTTGCTTTCCTGAACAAAGAGGCATAGCTTGAAACAAATCTAAGAAACAGGCAAGTCCAAGGTCAGGAACATTCTACAAAATAATGTGTGCATATACCTGGGTGGACAAAGTAGGCTTACAGTTGTTTGTATGGAAAAATATATAATACAAAAATAAATAATAATGCAAGTAAATATCTATGTGTATTTGACTGTTTTAAAACCAAGAATACTGTATTTTAAAATATTTTTCAGCATCTATGGATATAATAATATTATTTTATTTTTCTTCTTAGAAATCATTAATGCATTTTATGAAAGAAAAAAGTATTAATTTTAACTATACACAAAAGCCACTGTAATTTATAGCTCCATAATAAAAAATTGATACACTAAAATGTAAGAACTTTAATTTCCTTTTATTTTGAAAATATATTTAAAGACATTTTCTTTAATATTTAAAGCAGTGATATGTGTTTCATATAGTAAGATATGTCTGATTTTTCACAGAAAGCTTCCCCCGCCCCAAGACATCTGTGCCCGAGTTATCTGGGGGACAGATATGCCAGACCTCTTACAACCTGGGAAAGCTGCCACCAGCCTCTAGCATTCTTTGTAGAAGAAAGGACATAGGATTACTGTTATTGATGGAATAAAATTGTTGTTTGGCTCTTATATAAATGCATAAATGAGAGCAGTTTACTAAATTGCTGTAAGATGCAGTTTCCTCAGGTATTAAACAGAGAAGCAAATGCACTGTCATTATTGTTGTTATTAGTATTATCATTTATGTCATCACTTTGAGTCTAAGTATTCAAATATGTTTTGAATTTTTTTTTAATTTTGTTTTTCTTTATAAAGTCATAGAACAGACTTTTGATAAGAAAGTGCTTTTATGAAAACTGGCAACCTTTCTAAATGGAAAGTTCCCAATTACAATATCTGGCTTTGGTTGTATTTCTTTGAGCTGAGCAAGAGGATTCAACCACCCAGCAGAACAGTTGAGGAGCCAAAGGCAGAGAAGGGAACTCAGGTGTGAGGGAAGAAGAAAGGCTTGAATAAGGCTGTCAATCACCAGGCAATCAAATTTAGAGAGAAGAACTTGGAGAGAAAAGATGACTGTAACCACTTGATCATAAGAAGAAACTGACACAGGTAGGATTCTACAGAATATTGATCTATATTGATCTGTATTAATATGTATATTAAGAGGCTTTAGGACTATTGGGAAGTCAGTGGAATGATATCTCTTTAGTAGTTCTAAAATTACACAGACTCATGCCCTTGTTTTTCTTTTCTCTTTTTAAACTTATTTCATCACGTATTATGTATGTACTAGAGGCCCGGTGCACAAAATTCATGCACAGGAGGGGTGTCCTTCGCCCTGGCCTGCATCCTCTCACAATCCAGGACCCCCTCAGGGGCAGTTGGACATCCATTTCACAATCCACTGACTCCTAACTGCTCACCTGCCTGCCTTCCTGATTGCCCCTAACCCCTCTGCCTGACTACCTGATCTCCCCTAACCACCTCTGCCTCAGCCCCCACACCTGGGACCCAGGCTTTCCTCCTCCAGCCAGCTGTAGGTACACAGGACCCAGGCTTCCCTCCCCCCCAGCTGTACACATGCACCTGGGACCCCAGGCAGCTTTGCCCAGGCCTTGGCTTTGTCAGGAAGGATGTCTGGAATGATGTCCAGAACACCTCCAGTCTCTCTAGTCTAATTAGCATATTACCCTTCTTTTAGTATAGATCATAATAAGCTGCTATCCTTCAGCACCAAATAGCAATTACTTAACTTTTGAAAATCTTGTTTGACACTGTGTACCCTGCACTGCTACCTTTGGTCCAAGTTTATTAGCACAAGGGATGTGCTTTATGTTTCCATGGGCTTCCTTACACATAAGTGTAAGTCATTACAAATAGCTCCCTAAGTCTCATGAACTCCATCATTTTAAGCTGCTGGGACAATATTTACTAATCATTGTATTAGTCATGTTTAATACAACATAATTATTGTTGGCTAACCAGATTTTTGTGACAGAATAAAACTGACATTTGCACTTGTGCTCTTTCTCGTTCCTGTACCAGTGTTCCTTGGACACTTACAAACATTTCCTTCAAAATTGCAGGAGAAATCTTTTTTCAGACAGACAAAAACTGAGAATTAATTGCCACTAGATTTTCACTGAAAGAAATGTTAATGATATTCTTCAGGAAAATATAATACCTGGCAGAAACAAGGACCTACAAAAAATATGGAAATTAACCAAAAATGACAAAAAAAATGGAAAAAAGAAACAAAGAGCAGATAGAAAAAAAAAACAGGAAACAGCAATGAGGATGGTATTTTAATTTAACATTATGAATAATATTGAATATAAGCAATCCATTAGTACCAATTAACATACAGAGATTGTCAAATGAGAGGGAAACAAAAGACCCAACCTCAGGCTGTTTACAAAATCCCTTTAAAAATAAAAGCATGGCCCTGACTGGTTTGGCTCAGTGAATAAAGCATCGGCCTGTGAACTCAGGGTCCCAGGTTCAATTCCGGTCAAGGGCACGTACCTTGGTTGCGGGCGCATACGCAGTGGTGGTGGGTGTGCAAGAGGCAGCTCATCGATGCTTCTCTCTCATCGATGTTTCTAACTTTCTATCCCTCTCCCTTCCTTTCTATAAAAAAAATCAATAAAAATATTTTAAATAAATAAATAAATAAATAAATAAATAAATAAATAAATAAAATAAGAGCATGTTTTGGAAATTAACTCCTTAGCAGATGTATCAGGTGCAGGTGGGCCAAGGAGGGGGGATGGAAAGGGAACATCTGTAATAGTGTCGACAATAAAAATAAAGTAAAAAAGAGAAAGGAAAAGGATATCTGGCCCAGCAGGCAGGGCTCAGTGGTTGGGCATCAACCTATGAATCAGGAGGTCACGGTCAATTTCAGGTCAGGGCACATGCCTAAGTTGCAGGCTCAATTCCCAGTGAAATATGCAGGCGGCAGCCAATCAATGATTCTCTCTCATTATTGAAGTTTCTCTCTGTCTCTCCCTCTCCCTTCCTCTCTAAAATCAAAATCAGGGAGGCCAGATAGCATTCAAAACAAATGAATTAATAAAAATAAAGGCATAGATTAGCTAAAATAAGACTGATAGAAAACTCAATGTGCCAACTGAATAAAAACAAAACAAAACTAAAACTATTATTTTCAGACAAAGCAACTATCAGAACAAAAAAATTACCAGGGATGAAAAGGGATATCATACAATAAAAAAGGGGTTAGCTCGCCAAGAATCATAAAAACTGTAAATGTATACAAAGTAGTCATTGAGCTTCAATATAATGTAGCAAAATGTGATAGACCTGAAAGGAAAAATAGGTCTATTAATAATTATAATTACAATTATAATAACAGGAGACATTCATATCTCCCCTCTCAGTAACTGACAGTATATATATATCTGCCCATGAAGATTTCATACTCTCATTTACTCAGACATAAATTCTCATATTTAATTTCTATTTTTCCAATATTTCATCTCTATATAACATGTAAATATTATGTGAACCTATTCTTTCTTAGAGAAACAGGTGTAATCTCTCAGAATTATATAATGTTGGAAAGCCACACCTGCATATTGGGGGTAGGGGTGACACATACTACTCATGTCTGTTAAAGATAAACAACCCACAGATGTGTTCATAAGCAATTACTAAAAATTAATGCTTTAATCTGAAAGAAAAGCACGTGTTTCTCTCAATCTATTTTATCAAAATTATCATGTAGAGATAATGGTTATAAAAATGGTACTACACCTTTCTCATGGAACAATTGGTGGTATCTGAAGAAAGCATCACAGAAACCACACTAAAGCTAAACTTGAAAGAACTGCCTGTATTTCAGGCCACTTTAAGCTGCCGTGTTGACATCAGCAATGTGTTCACATGAGATATGGAAGGGTTCCTCAGCTATCTTTAATAACGTGTCCTGCAAGACAGGAACACTGCCACTGTATTTTTCTTAACTGTATTCACCAAGAGGAACAGAGACAAAATATTGGATGGAGCTGTTTTATTTAAACACTAGAGGCCCAGGGCACAGGTTCATGCACCAGTATTTTGTCTCAGGAGTTCAACCACTTCAACCAGGAGACTGGGAGTTGGATTGCTCACTATTATGTGCACTGATAACCAGGGAGTGGTGCAGAACGAAGGAAGGCCCTGATCGCCGGCCAGGCCTAGGGACCCCATACAGACACCAATTTTGTGCACCAGGCTTCTAGTTCCGATGTAATTGAAAACGCCACACTCTGTGGTTGCACACTTGTAACCACACACTTAGGAAAATCTGTCACACTCATTTATACATGGATTAAAAGCTGTCTTGTTTTTTTTCAAACATAAGCTTTTAAAGTCTAGGATTCTTTGATTTCCTGGTTCTGGAACAAAGTCTGGCATATACTAAGTGCTTTATGTGTGTGCCGAATGCATGTGTATATAACCAAATGAATAAGGTGGACTATTGCTTGGAAACAGAGGCATTATGAGACAGAATGCAGAATCTCAGAGTAGAAGCAAGTATCAACAGCCTCACTTTCATTGAAAAATGGAGGAGCTGGCATTTACGGTCTTAGAGCTCTAAAGTGTTAATATCTAAGTGTTTTTCTTCTTTATACGTAGACATGCACCTGATAGCTTAACTTATAAATTAAAGAATAACTTTTAAAATATCAGATATATAAAATCAACAATATAATAAAAATAGTTGGCATTTTTGCATTTATAGCACAAATTCTGTTGTACACTAAAGTTAAATTTTATTCCATTCAATAAACTCTTTTTAACCCAGGAGAGAGCTATAAAACAACTTGTTACTTTTACTTACATCTGCGAAGATGTCTAGTTTTATAAGTTAAATGATCACAGTGCTATTTAAATAATAGTATTTCCATAAATTGAGTAAAGGCAATGTTTAAACTTAATGATACTATTTTATTTCATAGCATTAGAAAGGTTTACATTTCATATCATGGGACTTACCAAGATATGACTCTCAATCTCTGTTATACAACATTTAAATCCATGAGATTACTTAAAATAGGCTGCAGTTCTCATGCCTTTAATTATAGAGTTTATCTAACATATTATATTTTTATCCAGTGTCATATATCTTAGCTAAGCCTTGAAAGATATTATGCATGCTTTACAACATTCATCACATAAGAAAAAGGGAAATGTTCAGATAGCAGTTTTGTCTTGTTTTGTTTTTCCTTATAAGCATGTCTGAGTGAGTGATGGAGAGTAAGAAAGCTGATGTAGGAGGGTAGGGTAGAACCTATTGTGTGCCAATAAACCATGGGCCAGACTGGTATATTGTGGATACACAGTGACTTAAGCAACAGAAAGCTTTCCTTCGAGTAACAAAAGGTTTCTTTTGATTTTTTTCATACCTAAGGGTTTTCACATGCAGTTATTTTAGGAGCAGATTCAGCAACATTGCAACCATTCGAAAAATATGAAAGTGGGTCAGTACTGTAATATTTCAGGATTTTAATTTTTTTGCCTTTGTATTTTCTAGCCTTTCCTCAATTTAAATTATCCAATGCGTATTTTAAATTTTTGGCTAAACATTACACTGGATACAATTCTTTTGTTATGTTTAGTTAAGGGTTTCTCTTTTATTATTTTAAAAACTGTTTTTCTTTCCAGGGGTAGTGATATTTTCAAAAATACAATAGCTACCTTTTTATGTAGAAATTATGTTAAGTTATTAAAACCAGAATGCCTGACATTATATAAATAACTTTTTATTTATTTAAAAATTGTATTTCTAATAATGAAAATTATGACATACAAACCATAAGTCAACACTCTTCTAAGTACTTTATATATTTTTCATAATTTAATCTTCATTTAAAACCATATGTGGTATGTACTATTACCAGCTTCATTTTATCTATGAGGAAACTGAGGCACAGAAAAGTTTAATTATTTGCCCTTGATCACCCAGCTGTGGCCTCACAATCCATGTCATTGAAACATAAGGTATGAAAGGTTGACAAGCAAACAGAGAGCCTTCTTCTAATATTTAAATTTCCCCAAGCTGTGTTTGAGATGGCATCTCGATTTTACAATAACCTTTTATTTCTCACCCAGGACTATTTTTATTTGTCTACCTATGATGAGTGTTTCGTTAGGCCTAGGTGATGGTTGACCTCATGTGACAAGCTGGCTAGGCTAATAGTGCCCAGGTGTCTGTCTGAACACTAGTCTAGATGGTGTTGTGAAGGGATTGTGTCCATGTGATTAACATTTACAATCCAGTTGACTTTAAGGAAGGAGGTTTACCCTCCATCATGTATGTAAGCCTCATTCAATCTGTTGAAAGTTTCTAAAAGTAACAATTTGAGTTTTCCGGGGGTGTGTGGGGGGGGGTGAGAAATTCTATCTCAAGACTGTAACATAGAATTCCTTCCCGAGTTTCTACGCTGCTGGCAGGCCCTTCAAATCTCAGACCTTCAGCCCTCACAATTCTAATTGCTTAAAATTCTCCTTCTGTCTCCCTTTCTCCATTGAGTGACTATTTTTCCTTCATATTTATCTCCTCTGCATGTGATTCTTTACGAAGGTGCTGAGAGAAGGAAGCCATTATGGGCAACATACATCATTATACTCCACACTTTTGCTATAGCTCCTCATTCTTCTTTTGGTCTTACCCTTATCATCTCTATGAGGTAAGCCTGATTTTTCCTTACTTTCTGGTTTATCTTTTTTCCTTCGTATAGGTAACATTTTCATAAGAGTTGGAAGTTTTATTACATAAAATAACCTAAGATGGAAAATTTAGCTGACTGTATTGGCCCTTTAATATGGTTTTACTAGTTCTTCAGGCTCTGACTGTTCTAAATGAATAGAGTTTCCTTAATGGGTAGCATTCTGAATATCCACTTTCTTTTCTGTTCCCAAGCATGAAAGGAGATTTTAAATCTGGTGAGGAAAAACTTAAATTCTTTCTTAATAATGTGAGTCTACTCAGTGTGCATTCATTTCAGGGGCCACTGGCATTAGCGCTCTCAAAGGAATTGACATTCTCTAATTTCCATAATTGAGCTATCTAAAAACTCATTCAAGCAGAGATACTATTATATCCATACCTGTTAATGTAGGTATTTTAAGCCATTAAATTCCTGTTGTAGATAAAATAGAAAATCCCCCATAATTTAGACATATTACCACTCTCCTAGGAATAGCCTGTATCTTTTAAATTATTGGCCCATAGTTTTGGATAAATATTGCATGTGAAAAACAAAAACAAAAACGTCTCGAGATATCACAAGGATATATCAGTAATGGTTGAGTCAGACTGAGTTGATCTATGTGTTCTTATTAAACAGGATTTAAAGCCAATGACGATCTTGCATGGCTGTCTGAAGAGCTGAAGAAGAGAAGGCCAGGAGAGTGTCCTGTGTTGCCCGTTTTTGTTAGATACACATCGTGTTCTTAGCACCTTAAGGTAGGCCAGGTTAAGCATGGTACTCTGTAGGTTAGGTGTATTAAATGCATTTTTGACTTCTGAATACATATTGATTTCAGAGAGGAAAGGAGAGGGAAAGAGAAATAGAAACGTCAACGATGAGAGAGAATCATTAATCAACTGCTTCCTGCATGCCCCCTACTGGGGATGGAGCCCACAACCTGGGCACGTGCTCTGACAGGGAATCAAACCTTGACCTCCTGGTTCATAGGTTGAACACTCAACCACTGAGCCATTCTGGCCGGTCCCCCATGTCTGATGATTTCAACTTACAATGGCTTTACAGAACTCTATCGTTAAGTCAAGGAGCATCTGTATTTCAAAGTAGGTATGACAATTTCAATTTTTATAACTTTTGCAATAGCTCTGTAAAGCATCACACCACCAGTGTGCCTGAGCTCCGCAGTTCTGATAATAACTCTGAAACAATTTCCATCGCACTAGGCTCTAGAGCTCAAAACAGATTCCCAAGGATACATCATAAGCTCAGGATTTTATACTGAGCTTTCTTCTCAGGCTGACACTCAAACCTATACTAGCTTTTGTTTTTGCCATTTTCAAATATTAATAAGCTTTGCTCATGAATAATACACTTACATTAGAAAAGAAATGTCCAAGTGTGGGTGGACACAAAATATTATGAATGTTAAAAAGAAACAACTAAATAGCAGTTGACCTTAAGTCAGTTTAAAATAAATGAATATATTGGTTCAATGTATTTAAGTTGCTAATTGTTCTTTTATCCATTGTTTCAACAGAGCTAAAGAATGTTAAATTTATTTCCACAGGGGACTAATTAACATATTGCCTCAAATACCTTATTTTTTTTTCAGTTGTTCACTTATTCTATTATTTTTAGGGAACACAAGTTGAACACTTTAGCTAATTAGAAATCTAAATGCAAAAATCTAAATCTCAAAAAATTCACTGCCGCTTTAAATTCAGTGCTCAACTTTCCTTTAATGCTATTGCTTAGGCGAGAATCCTATTTATTGTATTAGCAGAATCTTCTGTATTTCCTTTCTGTTTCCCACAATCCCATATTAGTTGGTAATTTCTCCTTTTCCCCTGAGGCTGCTCAGCAAAAAGAAAAGCTGACAATTTTCTTGAAATATTTGTATTAAATCTGTTTTTTCCATTGCATCTGTCACATATCTGCCTCAAGGAATGGAATTACACCTCTCTTGAAATCCTTCACCTTGCACCAGCTTTCTTGTGTGGTGCTGAGTGGAGTAGACTCCGAGAGAAATGATGGTTTCTTAGCCTTTACTTTCTGCAGCTGTATAATCAGCTTGTGGGACACACAGATGCATATATACATATGTGTCTGTGAGTTTGTGAATGTAGAATCTGTGTGTTTTTTTTTAACACCTTATAATTTTTCTATGGGTAGATGTTCTTGTGGGATGCTACAGTATTCTTTACTAAGTGCAAACATTCTTACCTGTGACACCCAAAAATAGCAGGCATGAGCTAAAGACACAGGTTATTAGCAGGTGGATTTTAATGGTAGAGCAACAAGATTATTTAGATAATTCCAGCAGAAGTTGACCTATGACAATAAAACTGCTCATCATACATGAGTGTCGAAGAATTTGGGGTCTGAAGAACTCAACAATCTAAGTCCCTCAACACAGGGATTTGTTTTCTCTTTGATTCACCAACATATTCCAAGAGTACGAAACAATGCTTGGGACAAAATGAGGACCTAATATTTGTTTAGTGAATAAATCAATACAAAGATAAAGCAAGTAGGAAGTCAAAGTTATTTTTATCATTAAATTACATGTATATCTACATTACACTACACCCACACATACATAAAATAAATACACTAAACATAATATTGAAGGGAATTCTAAATAACTCCAACTCATAATTAGTATTTAAATATGTAATCGATTGACTTTGTAAACTGCCATTCATCTTTAATGCCCCTAAGTCTTAAGTCTCTTTATTAACCTGTAAAATAGTCTCCAAAGTCTTTAACATCCACTAAGTCAATTCTGCAAGGACCAGATGCATCCATACAAACCCATCCCATGGTTAGCTCACTTCAAGCCATACAAAATATGCCTGGCTTCTTCAGTCTTAGAGATAGGAGCCGAGGTGGCCTTTATATCACCTGTTAATGTCACCAATGCAATTTAGAGAGGTGAAGGAAGAGGGACCAAGGACAAAGGAACCAAATTATATTTGAATTACAGAAAACTATGCATTGTAATGTTTTCTCACAAATATATATACATATTGATTGATTTCAGAGAGTATGGGAGAGGAAGAGAGAATAGAAACATCAATGAAGAGAGACTAATTGAAAGGCTGCCTCCTGCATGTCCCTTACTGGGGATGGAAGCTGGAACCAGAAAATGTACCCTGATGGGAATCAAACCATGAACTCCTGGTTCAAAGGTCGATGCTCAACCAATGGGCCACACCAGCTGGGTTAAACTTTTTTATTTTCAACTAGAGGCCCAATGCACAAATTTGTGCATGGGTGGGTTCCAGCTGGCCGGGCTCCAATTGGGGCGGATTGGGGTTGGGCCTGTCAGGAGAAGGAGATGGTGGGAGGTTGGCCAGCAGGCCTGCCCCAATCAGGGCCAGGCCAGCTGGGGGAAGGGGCTGCAGGCGATTGACCAATGGGCCCTGTCCCTGAATGGGGTTGGGGGGACCAATTGGGGGACAGAACTGGCCATGTGGAGGGGGTGTGGGTGGTGGGTTGGCTTACCCCACCCCCAAATATGATGGAGGGTGCCGATTGGGGGCCAGCAGCCTAGGGAAGGGGCCATAGGTGGTTGGCTGGCTGACCCTGACCTTTATTGGGGTGGGGGAACTGATCTGGGGTGGGACTGGACAGGGGGTGCTGCAGGAGGTTGGCTCGCCGCCTCATCCCCTATTGAGGTGTGGGATGTGATCAGAGGTGGGCCTGCCAGGGGGAGGGGCTGTGGGCCTATCATAGTGGGGTGGACTGACCAGGGTTGGAGTTGGCTGGGGGAAGGGAAAGGGCATTTGGCCAGCTGGCCCACTCTTGATCAGGGTGGGAGAGTCTGATCAGGGGCAGGCTGGCAGGGGGGAGGGGCTGCAAGTTTGGTCAGCTGGCCCCACCCCCTGATTGGGCAGGTTTGCTGGCCACAGTGGGCATCATAGCAATCAGCTGTTACGGTCGTTATGGCCATTGCGGTTGCTGGCTTTTTATATAGAGAGATTATAGTTCACATTCAATATTTTTTAAAGTTAGTTATCTTTGTTGTTGAAAGTATTACAGATGTCCCTTTTGATTTTTCTCATTGACCCCCTCTACCCCACGCCTGCCTATCCCAGGCCTTTGAGACACTATTGTCCATTGTCCATGGCTATGCAGATATGCATATAAGTTGCCCAGTTAATCTTTTATCCCTGCACCCCACGCCCACCTTCAATCTGAAAGGTGTCAGTTCAGTCCATGCATCTATAACTCTGTATCTATTTTATTTATGTTTATTCTATATCAGAATAGTGGTTTAGACAATCATGTACTTTACAGGAAGGTTTCCCCAATATGTCAGTATCCACCTGGCACCATAGTTATGATATTGTTGTCTATATTCCTGATGCTGTAATTTACATCTCTGTGACTATTATCCAACTAACAAAATAGATATGTTTCATTTTATTCTTTTGTTTAAATGTCAAATCCATCAATAGAGTGACTTTAATAGACACTGAATTTTATTCGTGGACAACATGTACATATGAAGTTCAATATCCATGAATGGCTCACTCCACTCATCCACCCAAAATTAACTGAAGGTAACTCTAAGAACTGTATTACCCACAGTTGATTTACTGTCAGTTCAATTTAACAAAAAAGTATTAAACTTTAAAAAGTTTCATGGATGTTTAAATACCTGACATGGTTCATTCATGCTACAAGGTTGTGGCAAAAAATGGATATCAAACAAATACTTTACATCAGTTCATCCCCAAACAAACCTACAATATTTGGGGGGGGGGGCGCATATTAGGTACTTTTAAAATTTAAGAAAAATGCAAAAACACAGCAAAAAAGTGCCAAATTGAAAATTATCTAATGCTAGAATACATCGTATGAATAACTCCTAAGGGCTGTTTGGAGCAAGAGAGACAAATGCTACCTGGTATTATAAGAGGCGATCTCTGATGGAGGAGCAGAGCTATGATGAGCATTAAAGAAGCTGAAAAATAGAGATAGCACTGTGGGCCCTACATACCTAGGAAAGAGTAAAAACATGTTTTGTTTTAGCTGCGCAAATCAATCCCTCCTAGAGCCGAAACTTTTAGAAACCTGCTTAAACGCATGAACTTCCTAGCACTCCTGAGAATGGCTTCTCAGTGCTGTGTTGTAGAATTAAGAGTACACAAAGGTAGAACAGTGATATTGATGGGTTATAACCCCACCATCTAACCAGGGATTCTCTCCAACTTCCTCCAAACAAAGGAAATGGAGAACTTTATTTTAGCAATGTTTTCATAAAACACAAGTGTGCATCTCACATATTATGATGTGTATCTGAAGATCTGCAGATGCCATCTCTGAAAGGCTAAATTATGGATGACATCTCATTAAAGGGGGCAATAAGCAATTATAGTAATTAGCATCTGATATGTAACTCAATTACAGTCCTTTAGTGGATATTGATTTACATGTGTAATTTCTGAATTTGGATCCTTGTGATTAAAACAAAGATCAATAAACTTTAAATAGGCTTCTGTAGTGAAAATGTAGTTTTATAGTAATTGTTGTTACTAAGGAAACATATAAGTAAAATTATCATTTAGTTTTAATAATCAGTGTCTGACACATATTCTTCCCTGTTAATGTTCATCACTCATTCCTAAAAAAAACTAATCAAAATGTCTATTTTTCCACTGATATTCAGATATAATCTCATTTTTCTCTGAAAGAGCATTTGCTCAAAATAAGTAACAAACTACAATAAAAGTAATTTTTAAAAATGGTCTCCATTATCTCATCATTAGAGCAGTCATTGTTTGATATCAAATTGTGTAGTCAGCATGTATGTGCTTTTGCTTTGTAGAATTTTCTTCTTTTTGTTACTTTCTTTACACAAAGGATCTCAAAGATGCTAACCAGGATCCATAGTAACCACTTTATGAGGTTTTAGTCTAATTTATTGTAATAGATCAAAGTGTACACTATTTGGTTTCAACTTTATGTCTCTGTCCTACCATTTTTAAATTTTATTGAATTTATTAGAGTGAAATTGGTTGATAAAATTATATAGGTTTCAGGTACACTCATCTCTATATGGTATTGTGTTCACCACTCAAAGCCTTTGTCTCTGTCTTCTTTTGTCTCTGATTTGCTAGTTCTATATTATATTTTAAAAATCCTCTTTGCACAGGTCCTGTTCTCTGCAATGGAGACACCGAGATGGAGGGAGGGGTGTTAAAGGGTTATCGAGAGTAACACTGGAGCACAAGGGAGGCAGCAGAATTGGGCAGGACAACCATCATGCCATGAGGAAGGTCTGCCGAAGTCTCTCTCAGCCCACAGGGGGCTCCAGAGTAACACTGCACAATAAGGGAGTCTCGCAGGAGGAATAAGCGCCTTGCTCAGATGCTGACGGCAGACCCTAGCCCGGCTGGGCCAGTGGCAGTGCCAAAGTAAAGTGAGATCTCAGTTTGTAATAGCTGAGGCAAAACAGTAGGCTGTCCCCTAGTCCCTCCCTTCTCACTGCTGTTTTAATATCAACATAAGATATTTTCATAGCCTTTTATTTGTAAATCAAAAAGAACATCCATAAAATACATTTCAATAACATTAGTAAACTAATATTTTCACTTTTCTTAAGTAATTCAGAATAGCTCATTTTTAAATTTTAGTTCTTCGATGCATCTTTGGAACAATAACTTTTCTATTGTTTCTTTAAAAATTAAGCATCTTAGGTTCAGATGAATAAGAAAGAGGTGAAAGACTAGAAAAACCTATCTAGCACACTAAAAAAAAAAAAAAAAAGCCATGCATTTAAGATCATTTGAACGATACTTTGCCTTTAATTTAGAAAAAAAAAGAAACTATTTTAAAATTTTTACATTAGTCAGAAGGAAAGAAAATGTGATCGAAATTGACATTTTTGTGAGTGATGGTTGTAATCAAGTTTTCCATTTTTCCTACTGGGAATGCCATCCCAAACGGGCATGATCTTTTTCAAGTATCTCAAAAGCTGTACAATTCTTCAAAGGCCAGCATGCTGCCAAAGCTGGCTCCTTCTGTTTCTCTGGAAGGGCAATAGTAGTCTCTGTAAAGCTAGCCCTTGGAAATTAGACATCTTTCACTGAAACATACAAGTCTGTCACAATGTTAGGCTTTTTATTAGTAATTCTGCTAATCAAATGAAATGGCCTTCCTATCGCCCCCAAACACAACAATCATGCCACTAAACTAGTAGAGAAATGCTAAATTTAATCTCTGATAAAGTATCACAGTAACCACTGAAAAAGGAATTCCTTTTCTTACAAGGGAATAGAAGAAACATGTCGTGTTCTGGACACTGACATGCTAAATACTATCTTGAAGCAATTAAGAAATAAAATATGTAACATTGCTGTGGGAATAAGTATTATGCTGTAGACTTTAAAAAGAAATTCCTTGCAGTGAATCATGATTATACGTAAAGAACTGTTCAAAACTTCCTTCTGGAATCCTATTTAGAAAATATTACAGAATGGAAGAGTCAGTGATATAAGTTGATATACAACAGGACTGGAAGAAGCTTGGAGAGCAAACATTTTGATATAAATAGAAGTCAAAGAATCACAAATCAGTGATCACTAGGCACCATACAAACTACATTGAGAAAAAGGATGCTGGCTCTGTTACTACACTTTTATTTTTCACTGTTCCGTTTGTATATATTCATATCAAAAATCACACTGTAAAATTAGCAAGGCTTTAGAGTAGTAGGCTTTATGTGGTAGAGCAAACCTTTCTTCAAGACTGCCAAAGAGGACATAGAGACATGAAAAGATGCTCAATATCACAAATCATCAGAGACATACAAGTTAAAGCTACAATGTGATATCACCTCACACCTGCCAGAATGGCTCTATCAACAAATCAGCAAACAACAAGTGTCACTGGTGAGGATGTAGAGAAAAGGGAACCCTCATGCACTGTTGGTGGGAATGCAGACTGGTGTAGCCACTACAGAAAACAATATGGAGTCACCTCAAAAAATTTACAAAAAGAACTGCCTTATGACCCAGGGATTCGACCTCTGTGGCTTGATCTAAAGGAAACTAAAGCACTGAATTGGAAGACTACGTGCGCCCCTATGTTCATTGCAGCCTTACTTACAATAGCCAAGATTTGGAAGCAGCAGAAGCGTCCAACAGTAGATGAGTGGATAAAAGAGCTGTGATACATTTACACAATGGAATACTACTCAGCCTTGAAAAGGAAGTCTTTCCCTAACTGATTTGGCTCAGTGCATAGAGCATCGGCCTGCAGACTGAATTCAATTCCGGTCAAGGGCATGTACCAATTCTAGCCAAGGGCATGTACCTTGGTTGTGGGCACAACCCCAGTTTTTTTTTGGGGGGGATGCAGGAGGCAGCTGATTGGTGTTTCTCGCACTCTTTGAATATTTGAATATTTTGAATATTTGAATATTTGATATTTGAATAATTGATATTTCTAACTCTCTATTCCTCTCACTTCTTCTCTGTAAAAAATCAATAAAATCTATTTTTTAAAAAAGGAAGTCTTTTCTTTTGTGACAGCATGGATGGAGGTGGATATTATTATGCTAAGTAAAATAAACCACCCAGAGAAAGTACTATATGATTTCACTTACATGTAATATCTAATGAACAAAACTAACAAACAAAATAGAAACAGACTCATAGGTACAGAGAACAGACTGATATGTGTCAGAGGAGAAGTGATTAGTTGCAAAAGTGAATGATTAAATTAAAAAGGGGGAGGAGGGCAAACGAAAAGTAACAACTCATAGACAACAGTATGGTAATTACCAGAGGGAAAGTGGAGGTGGGGAAGGGGTATCAAAGATAATAATAAAAAAAAGATTGACACATTTCCACATTAATTTTGGAATTAGTTTTTCAATTTTCAAAAAGACCAGGTTATATTTTTACTGAAATTGTATTACATTTGTAGCTATTGGGACGAACCAATATCTTTATTTTTTTGTAGGTTTCTAATCCATTAACACAGCATATTTCATGTAGATCATATTATTTTCTTCAATTTACAGTTTTACAGTGTATGTTCAAATTTTAAGATTTATTCCTCAGCATTTAAAGGTTCATATTCTAAATGGAATCTCTAGAGACTACTCGAAAAATATTTTCAAAACATACAACTATTGAAGGTTTTATTTTAAGGACTATGTAAAAATTCCTGTGAATCAAGTGAGAAAAGTGACTGAACTAATGGAAAAAAATAAGCAAGATATTTGAACAGCAAGTGTAAAAAATGATATTCACCTGGTCAGTAAGCATATGAAAAGGTATTCAACTTCATTGGTCTTAATGTAAATAAAAATTAAATTTAAAACCATAATGTGGTTTTAAAAAATTAAAACCACGCTTGCTAGGGTGTCTATAGCCCAGCTACACAGCATCATGTATTTGAAAGGATATAGACTAACTGGAACTCAAATACACTTTTGGTCAGAGTGTAATTTGTACAACTACTTTGGAGAATTACTTGGCATAACGCATAAAGTTGAATATGTACATATGGCTTATTAGCATTCCACTTTCCTTTGGCAAAAGAATCCAGCCCTACGCCCAAGCCCTCTAAGATGATTAAACTAATTGCAAAATACCATCTTCTAGGGTTATTTCCTGAGACCTTCCCCATACCTAGCCTGTTAGCAGTTAGAATCTAGATGGGAACAAACCACACCAGTAATTTGAATATAAAAATTTACATAAACCCATATTACTTGTGAACGACCTGCTAAGGAGAATAAAATAGAATTTTCTAGACAAGCCTACAGGAAAGGGGCTCCCTTCCCAAGGCTGAGATTCAAGCCTTCCTGGGAGGCGTGCGGCCACAGCCCACTGGAACGGGAGGAAGGTATTGACTGGCCAGGGCAGGTAGGCCCCAGCTGTGGGAGCAAGGTCCGCAGGTGAGAAACAAACTAGACGGCGAAGATGGCGGATGGTGCTTGAGCTAGAGCTGGCCCACCGCTAGCAGATAAAGCCTGATGGGGAGGAAGCTTCCTGCCAGGTGGCTGGTAGCTAGTAGCTGAGGCTGGTGAGCAGGAAACCACCAGGCAGGACTGGCACGCCAATTTGCTGCAGGGCAAGCACACCCTTGGTGTGCACACTGTTGGCAGCTGCACACCAGAATGAGGAGAATCCCCTTTCCCATGCAGCCTTCCCCCAGTGTCCTTCACTGACCGAGCTCAGCCTCTCAACTGAACTAAGAGAGACATTTACTGAGTCTAGTTCCAGAGTCACAAAGCAAGGCAACAGAGTTGAATTGGGAGTTAAGGGTCAACAAATGAATAGCTGACACAAGGAAGAATTAGGTTGCTACCATTAGAAATTAAAAAACAAACCAATATAATTAGAAGAAACTAAGTCAACATGGATGCACATGCATTTTTAGTGTGTCAGTCTCCTGATGATCACATGGGACATGCTTTATAAGATTTAGTGACTTGTTTAAATAGAGGGGCCACATGTAAACTATATGATTGCCTAGCCACCTATTCTGTACACCAGAAACCAATACAAAATAACATTTAAAGTAAACTGTAGTTGCAAAAAAAAAAAAAAATAGTATGACTAAATGGCGTAAAAAGAAAGGGTCAAAGATACCCTTTGTTGTAAAAGATTGCAACAGAAATCAGGAAGCAATGCATTTTAAATGAAAGGGGCAATGAAATTGTCAAAAACTCTAAAGAAAACAAGAAGAATTAGACTAAGGAGATGCTTCTGGTTTTGGTCAGAAATAAATCACAGATGTCTCCAAAGAGGACATGTCAGTGTCAGCGGTGAATTCTGGCTAGACTTCAGGTGATTCAGGAGGAAATGACTGAAGACAAAGCACAATGAAAAAAAAGATAGATGACATGGAATTAGCATTTAACATGTGCCACTTAGATCATATGCTGTAGAGGCACTCTATATTCTCTCCTATATACCGGAATAATAGTTATCATTATTCCCATTTTATAGTGAAGATTGAGGCTAGATAAGTTAAGGAAATTTCTACAGATTTGTGAAGTTCTTCTATAACCGAACCTCTATTTAAATCCGGATTGACGGGAGAAACAAGATGGCGGCATAGGGTAGGCACCGTATATGCAGCTGTGAACAACTATTTCAGAAAAACCACGAGAAGAACGCACGGATACCACTCGCACCCACAGGACGGCTGGCTGAGTGAAAATCCTACAACCAGAGAAGAGTCTGAGACTCAGAGCAGCAGCGGAAGCAAAGTACAGAGGTACGGAGGCGCGCGC